>OVAN01003972.1:0-27231 GCA_900406275.1 Anastatica hierochuntica
GAGAAACAGGGGGGACGGGTTCGACAAGAATCCTCTATCCTATCGTTCCGCCAAATGTTCGAGATTGTGGCATGTTAGAATTTCCTTACTCTGGGAACCATATGTTCTGGGTTGGAAATAGAGGTAATAATCGCACACGTGTACGATTTCGCCTAGACTGAGTTCTAGGTAATGAAGATTGGCATGACAAATTTCCACATTCTAACGTCCAATACCTAAGGATTTGGAGTTCTGATCACAGGCCGGTTATCGTGATCATTTTGGCTCGACCTTTACATTTGCGGAAATCGTTTGGTTTTGATAAGCGACTACTGAAAAAAGAAGGATTTGAGGAGGTTGTCAGAGATAGTTGGGGTGGGATGCCACAAGCTATGGATATACGAGCCAAGATTAGTGCATGCAGGAAGACCATTGTCTCCTGAAGTAAACATGATCGGAGAGTCGCGTGACATAGTATTGAGGAGCTCAAGGAGAAAGTGGATTAGCTTCACGACTCTGATGAGTCTATTCTTGACGAGATAATGACGGCTAGGATAGAGCTTCATGATGCATTGAGGGAGGAGGAGATGTTCTGGAGACAGAAGAGTAGAGCTCTTTGGCTTCGTGAACGAGACCAAAAAACTAGTTACTTCCATACAACGACAAAGCAGTGGAGGGTGAAGGATAGGATTGTACGACTTAAGAACGATGAGGGTGTCCTAACTGATCAAGAGGAAGGAATTGGTTCCATTGCCACAAAATATTTCCGGGATTTGTTGCAGACTTCTAGAGAATTAGATTTTGACGAGGTCATAAACCTCATTCCTCACATGATTACCCCAACTATGAATGCAGAGGTTACAAGGCCAGTTACAGAGGAGGAGGTTCGCAAAGCATTGTTTGCTATGCATCCAAAGAAAGCTTCGGGACCTGATGGAATGATAGCCTTGTTGTGTCAACATTTCTGGGGTGTTGTGAAACAAGATATTTTGTTGATGGTCAACAAAGTTTTATTGGAGGGCACCGTTGTGCCTGGCTTGAATGAGACAAATATATGCCTCATTCCTAAGCAGGAGAGTGCTCAGGAAATGAAAGTGTTTCAACCTATTAGTCTTTGCAATGTGTGTTATAATATAATATCCAAATTATTTTGCCAGAGACTGAAGCGCTTCTTACCTAGGCTTATTTCTGAGACCCAGTCATCCTTTGTTGCTGGAGATTGATCACTGATAACATTTTGGTTGCGCAAGAGATGTTTCATGGCTTATGTACAAACCCTGCTGGGCAATCTGCGCGTATGGCTATTCAGACATACACGAGTAAAGCCTATAACCAGGTGGAGTGAGACTTTGTTGAGGAAGTGATGTGGAAGATGGGATTTGCGGAGCAATGGAAAGGATGTATAATGCAATGTATCAGATAAGTTTCATATTGTGTCTTGATCAACGGTCAACCTCGGGGCCATATTTTGCCAGGACGAGGTCCACGACTAGGAGACCTTTTCTCTGCTTTTATCTTCATCATGTGTACGGAAGTGCTCATTGGCCTTATGAAAGAGGCGGAGTGGCAGGGACGCATAACCAGAATGCGAGTAGCGCGAGCTAGTCCATCAGTGTCCCACCTCCTATTTGCGGACGACACTCTCTTTTTTTGTAAGGTAGAACCCTAGGAATGTTTGGAGATAACGAAGATCTAAGATTTGTATGGGAAAGCTTCAGGTCAGTGTGTTAATCTGTATAAGTCATCGATTATGTTTGGTAAAAAGATATCTGATAGGGTTAGACAAGATTTAAAGGATATTTTGGGTATTCAGAGTGAAGGCGGGCTGGGAACCTACTTGGGTATTTCGGAAGATTTAAGCGGCTCCAAATGTAAGGTCTTTGCCTTCATTAGAGACCGTATGGAAACTCAGGTGAATATATGGTCGTCCAAATGGTTATCAGAGGGGGTAAGGAGACTATGATTAAGGCGGTTGCCCTTGCCTTACCGACCTATATTATCTCTAGTTTTCTTTTGCCTTTGGATACTTGTGATAAGATTACGGGTGCGATAGCGCGGTATTGGTGGAGCTCTGATCCTCCTCGGAGGGGAATTCATTAAGCGACTTGGGAGATTTGGGGGACTAGGTTTAAGTACGCTTCATGAGTTCAACTTGACCCTTTTGGCTAAACAACTCTACGGCTTATTCATTTTCCACAATCTCTCCTTGCGAGGGTGCTCAAAGGTCAGTACTATAAGTATGCATCACCATTAAATGCGCCTGATCCAGATACTCCCTCGTATGGGTGGAGAAGTATTCTAGCGTCTAAGGCTTTGCTTCTTCATGGACTCCGGAAGAAGTGGTCTTGGTACCAAAGTATAGGAGGATCCATCGATCCTGACGAGACCAGCAAGGCCAGCAAGGGCAAGAATTCCGGTTGACCATCCTTTGATGGTAGCGAGTGATTTTATTGATCGGGTTTCAAAGCAGTGGGATATTCAGAAGTTAGAGCAGTTTATGGAATCAGACAATATTCCTCTCATTTGGAGTCTCCCTATTGCACAATCGTTTCACGTGGACAATTTTTGCTGGCAATACACAAAGTCTGGCCAGTTACAGTTAAATCGAGTTACATGGTGGTGCGGGAGACGGCTAGAGCGGCAAAGGGAGAGTAGCTCCAGACCAAGCCTAGATGCGTTGAAGAGCTTTGTCTGAAAGGTTGATGCTGCGCACAAAATTCGATATCTTATGTGGCAAATTGTGACGGGCTATGTAGCGGTTACCCATAACGTAGTTAATCGGGGTATTGATTGTGTGGACCTTTTTACAAGGTGTGGAGTTGCGGAGGAGTTTGTTCTTCATGCTTTTTTCGAGTGTCGTCAAGTTCTTCAAGTGTGGGTGTTGTTTCCCTCCTTCCGGGTGCCAGAGGTTTTTCTCACACCGAGTGTTTATAGTAGCACGGCTCACTTGTTCTGGAGCGATGTTGATGAGTGTCTGAAGGAATATGAGTCCTATCAATGGATTCTATGGTTCATTTGGAGGGCCAGAAATGAGAGACTCTTCAGGTTATTGTCAAGACTAGCCCGGATATCATTAGTCGCGCCACTTCTGAATGGCGGGCATGGATGGCGGCGCAGGAAGATGGTTTGCAGGTTGTTATAGATGCAAGTGTTCATGAGACGCAAGCCATATGCTTGCGGAGTATATACTTAGCAGATGGATCCTGGAAACTCTCAGATATTCAAAGTGGGATTGGGTGGTCATTGTTTGGCGCCAATGGGGCTTGTATACGGATGGGGGTATGTAATCAGATTCGTCGGATCTTCTCTTCATTCAGAGATTGAAGCGCTCATTTGGGCAATACAGTCTTTCGCAGGACAGACGGAGGTCCAGGAGTTCGGCACTAATAGCCACGATGTCATTCATATGTTAGCTAGTCCTTATGATTGGCCATATTTTACGACAGAGCTACAAGAGTTTGAGAGGGTGATGAGCGCTTTTCTGGATTTCAAGTTATCGTATATTCCACGAGGTTTAAACTTAAAGGCAGATTCCTTAGCTCATTTAGCTAGACAGCGTTTAGATATTTTTTTTCTTTTGTTGGTTGTTTTGTTCCGGTGTGGCTTGTTGCACCACCTCAAGTTTGAGTATAGAATAGCCTTTTGGTGTAAAAAAAGACTTACTATTATAACACATAAGTGTAATTAGTGGTGGCAAATGAATATTCAGTTTGGGTTCTTAAGATAACTCAAGTTTCAGATCTTTCAGTTTTTAAATTTAGGATTCGTTTTGGTACTTTATAAGTTTGATTCGGGTATTTCACTTATTTTCGGATATTTCTCGGTTCGATTCGGGTTCGATTATGGTTCTTCTAAAGTTTAGAACTCATGCGAGTATTTTACACATTTGGTTCGGTTTTCAAGTCGTTTTTAGAAGATAAATACTAAAATTAATATAAACCTTAAGATTATCATAACATATAATGATAGATATAAAACATAAATATATAACATAGATTCGATTACACATAATATACTTGATTAGTTAGCATCAGAATCAAAGTCGGAGTCGAAATCAAAATTAGAATTTGATTCAGAACCATAATCCTCATCGAGATAAGTCATATATTGAACACCGTAATGCTATTGGGCAACTTATGTGGTCTCGCAAATCATTCTTGGTAACACTTTAGTACAAGCCTACCAGTCATCTATTTCAGTTTGACACACACATGGGTAAGAAATGAAACAAACTTAATCACATTATCATGCTAGTACGAAAGGGTCATATTTTCTATAGCATTTCGAGGTGCAACATCGACAATACCAAATGGATGTGTGCACATCCCACGACCGTCTGTTGTATCAAACCACATACATTTAGAAAATCATAGTTTTGAGTTTGACCACTCCATGGTACTCAATCATCATTATCTCCTTTATAAGTCCATAATAATCAGTTTTGGTTGTCCCAAGAACAAAAATATCATAATTCTGAGTCTTTTTATTTTTGTCCATGCATATGCGTGCTAAAATGATATCCTCGCGAATAGTACTTAGGCCAAGATGTGGAATTGGATCTAGGACCTTGAAAAAAATCTAGCATCTACAATGGAAATACATATGACTCACTGGCATCATTGATATGTGAATATTAACATACAATTATATCATGAGACTTATAATAACTTTTGATTAATTTTATACAATAACACGCACACATATCCATAAAAATTGAACTTCCGCAATCTTTGCACCATTATGCAAAGTGTTTATCTTCAACTAGATCTAGTGCTTCTGAAGTGATATCTGGAATGCTAAGCTTCATATACTCTTCAAACCTCCTCAATAAATATATTATTATATATTACTTTACAACACAAAACTCATTGTATATATTTTTTCGAAGCAAGTCATTAGAATAATAAATGTATACCTCTCGTAGGGAGCAAATTCTTCACAGTTGAGCAACAAACATGTTTGGAGTACGTTGTAGTCTTCATCTGTTAACCATCCATTTACCATTTTCCCACTAACTCGTCCGACCTGACAAAATAAACTCCGTACATCTAGATAATCATACTCAAATCGAACTTCTCTACGACTTTCGAACGAGTATAGAACTTTTGAATGTCCAAAATAGTTGGTCGTGGCATAGGAAATCGCTTCTGTTACACATTGTGCAACTATAGAGCCACCTATTCGTGCTTTGTTTTTAACCTCGTTCTTCAGATGGTACATATATCTCTCAAAAGGATACATCAACCTATATTAAATTGGACCACCTAAAATTGCTTCATCTGGAAGGTGCTAAGGAAGATGTTCCATAACACTAAAGGACGACGGAGGAAATATTTTCTTCAAATTGCGAAGCTTTAATGCTATATTTTCTTTTAAAATGGTAACATCTTCGAGTTTCCACATCTTTGATGATACATCCCAGAAAAAATTGAAATACCTACACATAAATATTTTAAAGAAATACTATTAGTTATTTATGAAAAGTTTTTAAATTTAAGATTAATCATAGATTACCTGATATTGATGTGTGAACATGTTTTGGAAGGAGCTCGGAAAACGCAAATGGAAGAATTCATTGCATAATAACATGACAATCATGGCTCTTTAGTCCTGATAGCTTCCAGAGGTTTTCGTCAACACATCGACTGAATTTGGAGGCGTATCCATCTAGAAATCTTATATCTTTCTTCAACCATGAGAGGAATTTTGTTTTACCTTCCTTTGAAAATCTGAAGAATGGAACATGCATCCTCCCATCTTGTGTAAGCTCTAAATCTTTTATTCTGCATATTGCTGGGAGATGGATCCTAGATTTAATGTTGGCTTTCGTCTTTCCAGGTACATTCAATATCGTTTTGATGAGATTGTCAAAGAAGTTTTTCTATGTGCATGAAATCGAGATTATGTCTGAAGGAGGTTTTCCCAGTATGGTAACTCCCAGAAAATACTCTTATTTACCCAACTTTGGTAGTCACCGTACTCAACAACTGTGCATGGAGGATTATTGTGTCTGTTACCTCCGCAATCGACAGTTTTGCATAACCCTTCAATGGTGTTTATTCTTTCGTGCATAATTTCCTCTCTAGTTAGTCACGATGGAGGACCATTCGTAATTGAAGTTCTTCACCTAAATGCTTTCAAATTTCGTCGATAAGGATGGTCTACAGGCAAAAACCTCCTGTGACAATCAAACCAGCTATGTTTTCTTTCATTTGATAAGCAAAATGAGTTTGTCTCGTCTAAACAATACTGACACGCCAAACAACCATGCGTCATCCACGCAGAAAGCCATCCATACACCGGAAAATCACTAATCGTCCACAATAAGACAACTCGCATCGTAAAATTTTGCTTCCTCGATACATCATAAGCAGCTACGCCGTCCTTCCATAAGTTTTTTCAACTTTTCAATCAACGGTTGAAGGTAAATATCAAGGATTTTCTTTGGATGTTTTTGCCCTGGAACTAGTACTGATAAAAAGAAATATTCTCTTTTCATACACATACCAAGGGGGAGATTATAGGGAGTTACTATAACAAGCCAAACTGAATATGTTTCACCATTCATACCAATCGGATTGAAACCATCTGTTGATAAACCCAGATACATATTGCGACTCTCAAATGCAAAAGCAGGGTATACCTGTTGAAAATTCTTCCATGTTGCTCTATCTAATGGGTGGTGCATTTCTCCTTTAGGAGAGATATTTTCTGCGTGCCATCGCATATTTTCTGCGTGCCATCACATATTTTTTGCGAGTCATCGCATATTTTCTCCTCAAACTGGTATATCCACTTTCCTCGATCCAAAATTGGTAGATAAAACATTCTTTGCTTAGGTTTGTTTTTCCCTGTGCCATTGTTTGGATAATATATGTCTTTATTACAAAAACGACACGTCAACTTGTGATATTCCTCCTTCCAAAAGAGCATGCAGTTATCCTCGTACACATCAATCTTATGTACTTGTAATCCTTGCACCCATGTTAACTTCTTAGCCTCATAGGATGACTTTGGAGCCTTATTCGACTTTGGAAGAACATCTTAAATTGTCTGCGTTATCTCATCTACGCATGCCTCAGCCAAATTGTGCTTGGTTTTTATATTCATCACATGCAATGTCACATACAGTTGCGAAATCCCTTCAACACACTCGTCGTAAAGATGTTGATAAGCTTCTTCAAAAGCTTGAAAAACACGATCGTGACATGGTTCCTCTTGGATTTTCTGGCATATTCTCTTGAATGGTTAAGCCTACTTCATGATGACCCATGCTAACATCTTGAATATTAGTTGTATGATCACCCCACCATTCTTCTTGAGTCGCCAAATTATTTGCCATGGAAGATTCACAAACGTCATAACAATTTTCTCCATGGGTCATCCATAAATAGTAATTCCCTTAAAATCCCTTCATATAAAGATGCACGAATATTGATACCAATATTATTTTAGTGTTTTTAATTAGATTTTTACGTATTTATTTGCTGGTTTTTAAAGCTTTTTCGACCTCTAGAGATAGTATTCTCTTATTTGTGATTTTAGGGATTAATCAGGTTAAATAATCAAAAAGGATGGAGAAATGTGCTAACTGGACCTTATTTATATTACCAAGTCAGTTTCATTGATGAATCATGAAGACAAAGGCTCAAACACTTGAGTTTTTCATTTTACCAATATGGACATTTTCTCAACATCAGAAAGATCGTAATGAACGAAGGTCTTCCCTTCATTGAAATAAGCTGGAACTTTGTCAGAAGTTGGCATTTTGAGTAAACTTTCATATGAATGTTTGAAGTCATTTGGAGCTGTGACCGAAGAGTTATAGCCGTTTAAGCAAAGATACGTCAATATGTCCCAGAAAGGAAGCATGTGAACTAATATTTGAAGCTGTGACCAGGTGATGGACTTGCCACCAATGGCCAAGTGCTCTTTTTTGGCACACTCCGGTCACAAAGACATTTCATGGTCAAAGATAGATTTCAAGTCACAACTTTCGGTTCGCTTACCCAAATTTGATTCTGCAAGAACCGACATAACCGAGGATACCCTAGCAAACCCTATTATAATAAATAAGTTGTTTTTAGCCTTTCAAAAGAGGGAGCCACAAATTTTAGAGAGAGTTTCAAGCCGTCAAAAGATTTGAGATTTCTTTCCCTTCGTTCTTGAAGTTTCGAAGTGTTCTTGAGAGAGATTCATTTAGTACTTTGTCATAAAGAATTCTTTACTCTTGATCTATTTAATAATGTTTTTCTCATTGATTGCTTGTTGTTTTTCGTGCTCCATGTCTGAGTAGTTCATTAGTTAGGTTTGTAGGCTTCTCAAAGAGGTCAGGTATTAATGAGATACTAGTATTTGTTTAGGGTTTCGTTTAGTCTTTGTCTCGATTGATCTTTATGCATGATTGCTCTATTTGCGCATCTAGTAGTATGTCCATATTTAGATTTTCATTCCAAAAGCTTGTTAAAACACCTGAACCAAACTTTTGACAAGTTGAGTTCGAGGAGGCTTTGAAAGTAGGCCGCCTTGGCTTAGTGAGTTTATCAAAACATGGGTCTATTTAATGCATGCTAATTATTAAATATCATTCGAAAGTTTAGGTTCCTTGATAATTAGTATAGAATCCCGAACTTCAAAAGGGGAGAGGATTTAAATTAGTGTTTTCGAGTTCTAGACGTTTCTTGACTCTTTTTCCTAAACAAGCCGATTATCTCTATGATGCATGATTCTTTGCGAATGTCCTACGTGCCTAACGTTTTTTCCCATTGATTTACATTCTTTTAATTATTTTTAGTCGCTGTCTTTTACTTTTAAAATCACCAAACAACTCTTTTATTTTCTGTTATAGCTTAAATAAATCCTGAAATTCGTAGTGTAAGATCTTAGTCCTTGTGGGATCGATAACCTGAAGTACTGCATCTACGCTGTGCACTTGCAAAAGTAATGTCTTTTTGGGCGAAACACGACACACTATCAAGCTTTCTGGCGACGTTTCCAGGGAATTGATTTGTTACCTACGAAATTTTCTTTATTGATTTTAGTTATAACGCTTTTATTTTCCAGTTTTTTACTTCTTTTTCGTTTCTTTTGTTTTCAGGTTTTATGCAAAGGATACCTTCTTTGGACGACTCATCTAATGTCAATCCTCCCATTGATGTCATTGAACATACCTTAAGGAGACAAAAGATAGAAAGATGGGCTGTTATGAAAAATCCGAACAAAAATCCTCCTCACGGACAACCACATCTTGTGGACAATCAAACCGTTCACATTGAACAAGAAGACGTAGCTGCTGGTCATGGACTTACCATCGCCCCTGGTACCATTCTTCGACCTCACGCCAACTCTGCTGCTGTACGACTTCAAGGAGTCCAAGGAAACACACAAGAACCTCTTGGTGCTGCCCCCATTCCACAAAATCAACAAGGAAGAGGAAACACACATGTTCGAGTGGATAACCCACAACAAATTCCACCTGGGAATTAAGTTGGATTACAGAAACTCCCACAACTACTTCAAGCCTTGATTAACCAAGGTTTACCTCAGAATCAGCCCCCTCAAGGACGAGCTCAACAGAATCAGCCTCGCCAACCTCAAACCATTGGAGATTTCGATTCTTCCGATGCATTCTTCTTGGATAGGAATCCAATTCGTCCTTCCCAGTCTCAAAGGAATGATTTTGATATTAAACCTTAGATCATAGCCTTGGTAAAGCAAAAGCAAAACCAATTCCATGGACTGTTCACATAACATCCACTTGACCATTTCAGAACATTTGAAGAGATATGTAGTCTTATGCGTACAAACGGAGTTCCACCGGACTACTTTAAGTGCAAGCCTTTTACATTCTCACTAAATGATAAAGCTCTTAGATGAATGAATTCACTGCCACCATAATCTATCACTACTTGGGATGAATACAAAGGTGAATTTCTGAGCCGACTCTACACTAAGCAGAGATCGAGCTCCATTCGAAGCAAAATCTCTAGTTTTCCGCAAGGACCTATATAATCTTTATATGAAGCATTAGAAAGGCTTAAGGAGTAGAAAAGGGACAGCCCAAACCATGGTTTTTCTGAAGGAAATCCATGGAACATCTTCTACATTGGTATCGACCATAAGTACAAGTTTTCTCTAGACACGGCCAACAATGGAAGCTTTATGACTAAATTTGTGCCCGAAGACAAACTTTTGATCGAGAACCTAGCTTCTAGTGACTTCAATAGTGGTCCTATTTATGATAGGAACATGCGTGGATCCAACCATTTAACAGAAGCCGCACAAATTTCAAAGTTAAAGACGATGATTTCTCAACTACTAAAACATAGACGAGGAGTTCTTGTTGTTGAGACCATTGGAGACGCCAACAAGGCTCCAAATATGGAGTATTTAGAAGATAGAACAGAGGATAATGAGGAAGGAGTGAACTACATTGGTGGAAATTTTGGAAACAAGGGATGATGATACATCCCAGAAACAAATTGAAATATCTACACATAAATATTTTTAAGAAATATTATTAATTATTTATAAAAAGTTTTTAAATTTAAAATTAATCATAGATTACCTGATATTGATGTGTAAACATTTTTTTGGAGGAGCTTGAAAAACGCAAATGGAAGAATTCGTTGCATAATAACATGACAATCATGGCTCTTTAGTCCTGATAACTTCAAGAGGTTTTCTTCAACACATCGACTGAATTTGGAGGTGTATCCATCTGGATATTGGAACAGGCATCCTCCAATCTTGTGTAAGCTCTAAATCTTGTCTTCTGCATATTTCTGGGAGATGGATCCTAGATTTAATGTTGGCTTTCGTCTTTCCAAGTACATTCAATATCGTTTTTATGAGATTGTCAAAGAAGGTTTTTTCTATGTGCATGAAATCGAGATTATGTTTAAAGGAGGTTTTCCCAGTACGGTAACTCCCAGAAAATACTCTTCTTTACCCAACTGTGATAGTCACCGTACCCAACAATTGTGCGGGAATGATTATTGTGTTTCCGAAGCGACGTGGTTATCTGACGTTTACAGTGACTTCTTATCGTTTCGAAACTTTTCTATTTAGATCTCTCGAGAGTTATACAGAAGTCTCAGACGTTGATTTCGATATTCTCATGTTTAGTTGCTCGCGAGTGATTATACTTTGCGAAGCGATTGCCTATGGTTGGCTAGACGCGGGGTTTCGACGTTTGGTTGAGAGGAGATCGACTAGATGACAAGAGCCTCGGAATTGATAATCCTCTTACGATTTTCGTTCCCAAAAGAGAGACAACATTTTCGTTGTCCTTTTTAGGCAACGATTTTATCGTGACAATTTTTGACTCCAACAGTTAGCCCTCCAGTTTGCAAGAATCGTTGGAATGTGCTTGCGAACTTTAAAGCACATTAGGTAAGTTAGGCAGGATCGATGGCTAAAAATTATGAGGATGAATAGTAATTCTCCCTTTCTATAAATATGAGGAGTAACTTTCATAATCTTTCACTTGCTCATTTTCACAAGAAAAAATTCCTTAAGGTAAAAACTCCTTATCCATTCCATCTCTCTCTTCTCTTTTTTTGTTATGGCTTCGAATGCTCGAGTTTCCGCAAACGCTTTACCATCGATTTTTGACCCCGAAAGCCTACAAGTTCAGGAGGATGACATCGTGCAGAAAACTGAGATCTTGCCGCACTCGGTCGATCCCGAGGAATTAAGGGAGTACGGGCGCGTTACATGTGATATTGAAGCTCCATCGCCCGACTAATGGTGTCCGTCGAGACCATCCTTTAAAAAGCACGCCAGTAGGCCGACCAGGTGTCGCGACTCTTACCTTGCCGTCATCTGGGATTTCCTCCGAGTTCCAGAGGAGGTGCAGTTTCCGATGTCGAAGGTCGGAGAGGATGTTGATTCTCCGCCTCGCGGTTTCTTTACATGCTACGATGCGCATTTGCTGTTTTGTCGACTATGGTTTTCCATTCCGGGGATCATAGTTCAAGTTTTAGACAACGACGACTTATCGATCAGCCATCTTTCGCCTGCCGGTCTCCAAAACCTTGTCGGAATCTTGGTTTTGAGTTAGAAACGAGGAATGGATCTAAGCGTCAACTATCTATTGGCGTTTTTGTCTCCGAAGACCACGACTCTTCCGCTTCGGTATTGACTCAATTCGAGGAACAATATGTCGGTGATCCGATCGTTTACGTCCAATTTCCATATTTTGAACAAGCGATATTTCTTCGTTGTTTTAGATAGTTCCCCTGTCGAGGACGAATATGTTCTCCTTTAGGCGTAGATGGGGTCGTGCGGGTATCATTTTCGATACTCTAATCATTTTCTTTTCATTTGCCGATATCTGATAGTTCTTTTATTTTGCAGTTCTCCATCCCCTTCCCCCGCATCTGGAAGATCTTTTCGTCATTCAGAACCTTTTCCAGGCGGTCCGTTCCACTGGGGTTAATTTTCCCCGCAACAAGTTTGCAACGCGGCTAAGTTTCAAAAGAATCAGACTCAGCTCGACGCGGTCACGGAAGAGGAGTTAGAACCAACCATGAATGCCTTCACTCCATACGAGATACCTCCTGACAACGAGAGGGAGAGGTCTCCCAAGAATGAGCACGCCTCTACTAACGGGGGCGGCGTTGCCGAGGACAGAAGGGGGTCTTCCGAGGGGGTGTGGTACCACGATCTCCTCGGCGGAGACGAGAGTGGTCCAAGTAAACGTTTGCTGTCGCTTTTTGGAGAACGGTCAGACTTGGACGCATTGCTTGCTTCTTTTGATGCCTTGTCGCATCATCCCTTAGCTGATGCGGGATTCGTCAGGTCGTGGCAGTACGTGGAGGCCTCGCGTTTGTGCTTGGGGTTAGTTTTCTAGCATACGACACGATTCCGTTTATTCATATGACTTTGCCCCTAACCTTTTAAAGGATCCCTCTTTTGTAGGGTCTCCACGAGATGGACGAGACCCTTAGAGCGAGTAGCCTGGAGGCATAAACGGCTCGTTTCAAGACTGAGAAACTCGAGGAAGAGAACTCCCGCTTGAAAAGGGAGGTCAAAGCGGCTTATCTTCGTGAGAAGGAGTTGGCACAGAATCAAGCGTCGCAGGTTCGTCACGCATATAGACGCGGAAAACGCGAGGTCGCCTCGGTTATGGCTGAATGTTCAGTTCAGTTTGCGATGGACTTTGACCTGTACAAGTACGCTCAACAGTCATTTGGAGAGTACCGCGAGTGTCGTGGTTCAGTGGGTGCTTTGTGGCACATCCAACATTCTGCTTACTCCTACAACTTCGAGATGGACAAAATTTCCGGCCAAATGAAGAAGTACAAGGATGTTGAGTATTCGATCCCTTCGATCGAAGAGAGGGTTCGGGGTCACTGGGCCCCAATTTCCGTTTCTCCCGATTCGGAGGAAGTTGGGGACACCGGTCGGGGCGAAGAGGACGCGGTGGACCAAAATACGAACCCGTTTAGCGTGGGTGATTTTTTGATCTCTGGCTATTATGAATACGATTCGTGAATAAGAGATGTTTGTATGTAGAGGGAGTGTGTTCCCTATTTTAAGTCGTGTTCGTGTTTTGGCCAGGTGGGGTCACTTTCTATCTATTGGGGTCGACCGTATGTGGCTTCGAAACCCCGTCATCTTACGGTTTAGTGTTAATAAATGGTGTTTTTATTTTTATTTGATAATGTATGAGTAGTGTTGCATACCAGGAGACAGATTATGAGTTGTCGTCTCATATCCAATCCTTGAAGGACCGCTATATTTGTTGTTTGTTTCGGGTGCGAGTTTTCGAGATATTTAGTCTTTCAGATTCTTATGAGCACAAATATAAACGAAGAGACAAGTTTTGGGATCTCGTATCGGTTAGATATTATGTTTTGAGATGTTTGAGACCAGTGTGCTGGGTTTAAGGCAAGACCTTGCTTTACTCTCGGTTTTAGGGCTTGCGGTGACTAACTATGGCTTACGTTTCTTGTTTTCGATTTCGACCTGGTTCCGTCTGGATATTGAAGTTTGCAATAAGTTCTCTGCTTATATGACTTGCATCAATCGGGAACCGAGCATCTCTTCAAAGACAATTTCTAAGTCGTCTGGAAGTGCTGACCAAAATTTCGGATTTCTTTTATAGCACGCTATTATCGTAGTCGGATGTATGAGAACCCATTCTTTGTGAAGAGCAGGTTAAGGTGATTGATTAGTTCATCCGTCAGGGCCAATCGACGGGTGCGAAGTAGGGACAAGTACTTGTCCTTTTCCCGGTAGGGGTTTGATAGTATTGCGACTATTTTTAGAAGATTTTGATCGAGTTTGGAATTGTGCTTCTCGAAAATTCGCGACGTCTCGCTTTTTCCAAAAGTTTTTCCGTTTTGTGGTAGAATATGTTGATGAACACGTTATAGTCAAGATTCGTTAAGAAAAGTTTTCTCATATGATTTCCGTTTTTGGGTTATACAAAAAATAAAAAGCAGAAATTTATTGCCGAAACGTATCGAAAAATGTTGAGTTCAAAGTGTGGGAGCCTACGAGTATAGGTACACCCACTTCCCCCTTTTTAGAGAGGAGGACAGCTGAACTCCTCTTGCGAAGAGCTGCCTACGTACCTCTTTCGAGGATCAAGACGTCTTGTAGTTCAGTTTGTTGATGCGAGTGGTTACTCGCTTGGTAGAGTTGCGTCAGCCATTTCAGTCTCTATGACTACAGCTGGATCGACGATTTCCTCTGGTGTCGAGGGCATTGCTTTGTCGGGAATGTTGGGCTCGAAAGTTTGCTTGTTTCCTTCGGATTGAGTCGTTTTTTGAGTTGACGATTCTAGCACGTCTTTTTCCAAAGTGTCTTTGGTTGACGGCCGAGTTGTCTTCATTCATTTGGGTTTGGCCATGGGCGTCATTGCGACTTTTCTTAGCTTATGCTCGACTAGGAAACAGCGTTTTGACTGTTTTTGGCATTCCCAGATTGCGGCAATTTTGTAGGGAGTCGGTAATATAATGCCCTAGTGGTAGGTAGATGGGACTACCTTCATAGAGTTTATCCATGATGTTCCCATGATCACGTTATAGATGGCACGATGGTCGACGACCGCAAATCGACACTTTTCATGATCTCCTTGGACATCATTGGAAGCTTGATTGATTCGAGAGTCATTGACGTCGTTCCGGAGAAACCCGTGAGTGGTTTCGGTGCAGGTGTGACCTCGAATTAGTCGATGTTCATCCTGTTGAGAGTATCCCGGAAGATCATATCGACGGTACTTCCTGTGTTGGTGAGGACTCTAGTGACTTCAAGATATTTTATTACGAGGTCGATCACGAGGTGATCATTATGGGGTTTATCGATTCTGACAGTTTCATATTCCTCGAAAGTGATGGTGTCATTTGTGGTGTCGAATGGCGTAGACCAGTTTTCACTTAACTCATCCTTTCGATGATATGCTCTTATTGACGAGATGGTGTCGCGAAAGTATTGTGACCCTCCGATGATCATATTCACTCTGCGGTGATTGGAGCCGTTGCCTTTGTTGTCGAGTTTCCTTCCGTGTTTTCCATCCGCTTGAGTTCCTTGAGATATGGCGTCTCCTAGGGGTGCTTTATCGATCCTGGGTTGGCGGCCTTTAATGCGTATGAGGTCATTTACACTGGGTATGTCTGAGATTTCCTCTGTGAGAAGTTTTGCCGTTAGTATCGCTCTGAGAACCTTGCAGTTTGTGGTGGAGTGACCTTTCGTTTGGTGGAATTCGTAGAAGGTGTTCTCGTCATATGATGTGTTCCGCGTCCAGATGTTCCCCGACGTCTTACCTTGTTCGGACGGGGAGTTGATGGCGTAGTTATGCGCCCCCCAGACATCTTCTCCCTCATGATGGACATACTTGTCGTTACGAGGGATCTTCTTTTTCGCTTTCTATTCTAAGGTTAAGTCTTTCGAGGACGCCTTCGCTGCTTTTTTGTTTTTGCGATAGAACTTTCATCTCTTCTTCGATGATGATGAAGTCCATAGCCTTATGAAGTGCATCCTGAATAGTGCGTAGTTTTTCGAGAGCTATCCTCTTCTTGAACTTCGATTTGTACCAGAGGGTTTTCTAAGCGTGTCTACTGTCACCTTGTCGCTGATCCCGCTGACTCTCAACATTACTATCTTGAAATTGTTCATGAAATCTCAGAGAGATTCGTCTTCTCTTTGAGACAGGCTCCACAGATCGACGTCGAAGGTTTCTCTGTCCATAAACAAGGAGTCTTGTTTGAGAAATTTTGAGGAGAGTTGACAAAAACTTCCGATGGAGTTTCATTTTAGATGGAGAACCATACGAGGGCTGCCCCTTGGAGATGCTCGACGAAAAGGTGGCAGAAACCAGCGTGTTTCTCGCCTTCCTTGAGTTTGGATCTCGTCATCGCTATCTGGAAAGTCTGCAGGTGAGCTTTCGGATCGGAGGTTCCATCATACATTAGGATTTTCACCTTCCCGGGATTCGAGACTCTGGTGTTTGTTAGGCAAGCAGTGAATGGAGTTTTTTGAGCCTCTTCGAGGAGCCTATCGATCTCTAGCACGACACTGGTCGGCTGGTGGATCTACGATTTTAATGCTTTAACCTCTCCTGCTGTTTTCGCGATGTAGTCACGGAGATCGCGAATCTTGTCGAGATTGTCGCTGGTCTTTTTCGAGACGGTCGGTGTGTACTGCGAATGGCTCTGGCCTACTCCTCGGCATGTTTTTCTTGCTCTAACTAGAAGATATTTTCTTCTTCTTCTGTCGTGGGTTCGTTGAGCTGAGAGTCTTTCCACGTTGCGCGACCCTTGACCCTTCTTGGGTGTATGTTAGCGACTTCACTTTCCTATGTTTCCTTCTCGGGATTTGGATGGTCTTCCACGTTATTCTACGTCGTTACAGGTGTGATTACATCGAGGTTTTTTCCTGATGGATTTTCCTGCGCGTTCAAGAGTAAGCTAAGCGGAGTGGTAAAGTCGAGTCTTCTTCTGCGGTGTCTGTTAGTTCCGCGTGGAAGAATAATTCTAGTCCTTAGGGTTAGGGTTTCAACTTGTTTAGCGAGAGAGCTAGTTAGTTTTTCTTGTTGGGTTGACTTCTTTTCGAGAGACGAGAACATATTTTTGATCTCCTCGAACACCGTGGTGTTTGCGTCAGCATTGACTGCGGTGTTGTTCGTCACCAGAGTGTTTTCAGCGTCGTTATTGGCACTGTCGGTGTCATGAGCTGGTTGATTGTTTTGGTCGTTTGAAGTCATATTTGATCTAGCGTTTTGCGGCTGCGAGTTAGGTTGATCTGCACCCCGAACGAATAGGCCCTCTCCTTCTAGCGTCAAACTGTGAAAACCTAAATCCGCACTCTCGATTACCGTTATCGAAGGAAAGTCAGGAAACCCTAACTTTTCTTAAAGTCCCAGATTTCTCTTAAACCAAACAACGACAGATCAAAATACGAAACGACAGAAGACGAAATAAAAGTAAAAGAGAATCGAATATCAAAGTTGAAAAATAGAGATCTTATTCCGAATTTGCGTTGATCATTGCAACAGGTGATAAGTCGTGGTCGCGAGAGCTATCAACGAGTATCCTAGTTCTAACAGCGTAAGACTTGTAAACCTAGTTGAGACGCAACTCGCTAACAAAAACGAAAATAAACCTAATTGTTCTAAGTGTGAGTTGTGAAGAAATTTTTTTCTCCCCTTGTTCTTGTCCTTGGCCTCTCTTATATATGCCTTTGTAGGTTGGTCCGGTTTCCTTTTCCGCCCTAGATTCAAGTATATTTTTTCGCGAAAATATTCCTTTTTTTGAGAATATTCCTTATCTTCACGATTTTTCCATATTTATCTACAAACTTTAACTTTATCACGTTTTCCATTTATCTTTCGCGGAACTCGGGTAAATCGTTGACGTAGCTGGGCCCATTTTCGTCCGGAATCGTAAGTGGACTTTTATTGCGTTCTGGACCTTCCTGGATCATTTTGCGACGAAGTGACTTTTACGATTTCTTTTGGAGAAATCGTTCTTCGTACGATTACGCAGTGATGAGTTTGCGAAATGATAAGGCCAATCGTATAGTTATGATAATATCGGTGTTTGACTTAACTGTTATTGTTTTATACGATCAATACTAAGTTTCTACGAAAATAACAAATCTTTACGATTATTATCGCGATACTTTATCGGAAACTCCAATTGAGACGAAACAAGAGACAGTCAAAATGAGATTCTAAGGAGAAGATGATCGAGAGGACGTGGTCTAGTCAAGCGTTGGCGACTAGATGTTTCCCGAGAGTCTAGTCGTCCAATGGGCGACTAGACTTGTCACGAGTCTTGTCGACCAATGGGCGACTAGACCTTGTTCGTGTTTCCAAAGTGACGTGGTTATCTGACGTGTACGATAGCTTCTTATCGCTTTGAAACTTGTCTATTGAGATCTCTCGAGAGTTGTACGAAAGTCTCGGGCGTTGATTTCAATATTCTCGCGTTTAGTTGCTCGCGAGTGACTAGACTTTGCGAAGAGATTGCCTATGGTTGCCTAGACGCGAGGTTTCGACGTTTGGTTGAGAGGAGATCGACTAGATGGCAAGAGCCTCGGTATTGATAATCCTCTTACAATTTTCATTCCCGAAAGAGAGATAACATTTTTGTTGCCCTTTTTAGACATCGATTTCGTCGTGACCATTTCTGACACCAACAACACACGCATGGGTAAAGAGTGAGACAAACTTGATCACATTGTTCTGCTAATATGAATGGGTCATATTTCTATAGCATTTTTGAGCAACATCGACAATACCTGATGGATGTTTGCGCATCCCACAATCGTCTCTTGTATCAAACCACACACATTTAAAAATCATAGCTTTGAGGTCGACCAATCCATGGTACTTAATCATCATTATCTCCTTTATAAGTCCATAATAATCGGTTGTGGTTGTCCCAGGAACAAAAATACCATAATTCTGAGGCTTTTTGTTTTGTCCATGCATATACGTGCTGAAATGATATCCTCGCGTATAGTACTTAGGCCAAGATGTGGAATTGGGTCTAGGACCTTGAAAAAATTCTAGCATCCACAATGGAAATACATATGACTCATTGGCATCATTGATATGTGAATATTAACATACAGTTATATCATGAGACTTATAATAACTTTTGATGAATTTTTTACAATAACACGCACGCGTGTCCATAAAAATTGAACTTACATAAACTTTGCACCATTATGCAAAGTGTTTATCTTCAACTAGATCTAGTGCATCTGAAGTGATATCTGGAATGCTAAGCTTCATATACTCTTCAAACCTCCTCAATAAATAGATTACTATATATTACTTTAGAACACAAAACTCATTTTATATACTTTTTCGAAGCAAGTCATTAGAGTAATAAATGTATACCTCTCATACGGAGCAAATTCTTCACAGTTGAGCAACAAAAATGTTTGGAGTACGTTGTAGTATTCATCTGTTAACCATCCATTTACAATTTTCCCACTAACTCGTCCTACGTGACAAAATAAACTCGGTACATCTGGATAATCATACCCAAATCGAACTTCTCAACGACTTTCGAACGAGTATGGAACCTTTGATGTCCAAAATAGTTGGTCGTGGCATAGGAAATCGCTTCAATTACACATTGTGCAACTACAGAGCCACCTATTTGTGCTTTGTTTTTAACCTTGTTTTTCAGATGGTACATATATCTCTAAAAAGGATATATCCAGCTATATTGAAATGGACCACCTAAAATTGCTTCATCTGGAAGGTGCACAGGAAGATGTTCCATAACACCAAAAGACAACGTAGGAAATATTTTTTTCAAATTGCAAAGCGTTAATGCTATATTTTCTTTTAAAATGGTAACATCTTCGAGTTTCAACGTCTTTGATGATACATCCCTACAAAAATCGAAATATCTACACATAAATATTTTCAAGAAATATTATTAGTTATTTATGAAAATTGTTTACATTTAAAATTAATCATAGATTACCTGATAATGATGTGTGAACATTTTTTGTAAGGATCTCGAAAAACACAAATGGAAGAATTTGTTACATAATAATATTACAATCATGGCTCTTTAGTCCTGATAGCTTCCAGAGGTTTTCGTCAACACATCGACTGAATTTGGAGGCGTATCCATCTGGAAATCTTATATCTTTCTTCAACCATGAGAGGAATTTTGTTTTACCTTCCTCTGACAATATGAAGATTGGAACAGGCATCCTCCCATCTTGTGTAAGCTCTAAATCTTGTCATCTGCATATTGCTGGGAGATCGATCCTAGATTTGATGAGATTGTCAAAGAAGTTTTATTCTATGTGCATAAAATCGAGATTATGTCTGAAGGAGGTTTTTCCAGTATGGTAACTTCCAGAAAATACTCTTCTTTACCCAATTGTGGTAGTCACTGTACCCAAGAATTGTGCGTGAAGGATTATCGTGTCTATTACCTCCGTAATCGATAGTTTTGCATAACCCTTTAATGGTGTTTATTCTTTCGTGCAGAATTTCCTCTCTGGTTTGCCACGATGGAGGGCCATCCGTAATTGAAGTTCCTCGCCTAAATGCTTTCTCATTTCGTCGATAAAGATGATCTGTGAGCAAAAACCTCTTGTGACTATCAAACCAGCTATGTTTTCTTCCATTTGATAACCAAAATGAGTTTGTCTCGTCTAGACAATATAGAAACAACAAACGATCATGTGTCATCCACCCATAAAGCATTCCATACACCGGAAAATCACTGATCGTCCATAATAAGACAACTCGCATCGTAAAATTTTGCTTCCTCGATACATCATAAGCAGCTACACCGTCCCTCCATAAGTTTTTCAATTCTTTGATCAACGACAGAAGGTAAATATCAAGGCTTTTCTTTGGATGTTTTTGGCCTAGAACTAGTACCGATAAATAGAAATATTCTCTTTTCATGCACATACCAAGAGGGAGATTATAAGGAGTTACTATAACAGGCTAAACTGAATATGCTTCACCATTCATACCAATCAGATTGAAATCATCTGTTGATAAACCCAGATAAATATTGCGACTGTCAGATGAAAAAGCAGGGTATACCCGTTGAAAATGCTTCCATGCTGCTCCATCTGATGGATGGTGCATTTCTCCTTCAGGAGTGATATTTTCTACGTGCCATCGCATATTTTTTGCGTGACATCGCATATTTTCTCCTCAAATAGGTATATTCGTTTCAGTCGATCCACAATTGGTAGACAAAACATTATTTGCTTAGGTTTGTTTTTCCCCTTGCCTTTGGTTGGATAATATCTGTCTTTATTACAAAAACGACACGTCAACTTTTGATATTCCTCCTTCCAAAAGAGCATGCAGTTATCTTTGTTCACATCGATCTTATGTACTGGTAATCCTAGCGCCCATGTTAACTTCTTAGCCTCATAGTATGACTTTGGAGCCTTATTAGGCTTTGGAAGAATATCTTAAATTTTCTGCGTTATCTCATCTACGCAGGGCTCAGCCAAATTGTGATTGGTTTTTATATTCATCACATGCGATGTCACATACAGTTGCGAAATCCCTTCAATACACTCATCATAAAGATGTTGATTAACTTCTTCAAAAGCTTGAAAAACACAATCGTGACATGGTTTCTCTTAGATTTTCGGCATATTCTCTAGAATGGTTAAGCCTACTTCATGATGACCCATGCTAACATCTTGAATATTAGTTGTATGATCACCCCACCATTCTTCTTGAGTCGCCAAATTATTTGCCATGGAAGATTCACCAACGTCATCACAATTTTCTCCACAGCTCATCCATATATAGTAATTCCCTTCAAATCCTTTCAAATAAAGATGCATGAATATTGATACAACTATTATTTCTGGTTTTTAATGCATTTTCGACCTCTAGAGATAGTTTTCTCTTATTTGTGATTTTAGGGATCAATCAGGTTAATTCATCAAAAAGGATTGAGAAACGTACTAACCGGATCTCATTCATATTACCAAGCAAGTTTCATTGAAGGATCATGAAGACAAAGGCTCAAACACTTGAGTTTTGTATTTTACTAATCTTGATAGGTTCTCAGCATCAGAAGATCATCATGAACGAAGGTGTTCCCTTCATTGGATTGAGCTGGAATTTGGTCAGAAGTAGGCATTTTGAGTTAACTTTCAAATGCAATGTTTGACGCATTTGGAGCTGTGACCGAAGAGTTATAGCCGTTTAAGTGAAGATACGTCAATCTGTTTCGGAAAGGAAGCAAGTGAACCAACACTTGAAGCTGTGAGCGGGTGATGGAGTTGCCACCACCGGCCGAGTGCTCATTTTTGGCACACTCAGGTCACAGAGAAATTTCATGGTCAAATATAGATTTCAAGTCATAACTTTCGGTTCGCTTAACCGAATTTGATTCTACAAGAACCGACATAACCAAGGACACCCTAAGAAACCCTATTATTATAAATAAGTTGTTTTTAGCCTTTCAAAAGAGGGAGCCACAAATTTAGAGAGAGTTTCAAGCCGTCAAAAGCTTTGAGAGTTCTTTCCTGGCATTCTTGAAGTTTCAAAGTGTTCTTGAGAGAGATCCATTATGTACTTTGTCATAGAGAAGATTTCTTTGCTCTTGATCTATTTAATAATGTTTTTCTCATTGATTTCTTGTTGTTAGTTCATTAGTTAGGTTTGTAGGCTTCTCAAAGAGGTCATATATTAATGAGATACTAGTATTTGTTTAGGGATTAGTTTAGTCTTTGTTTATGTTGATCTTTATGCATGATTGCTCTACTTGCGCATCTAGTAGTATATCCGTATGTATATTTTCATTTTAAAAGCTTGTTAAAACACTTGAACCAAACCTTTGACAAGTTGAGTTCGAGGAGACTTCGAAAGTAGACCGCCTTGGCTTAGTGAGCTTATCAAAACATGGGTTTATTTAATGCATGCTAATTACTTAATACGATTTGAAAGTCTAGGTTCCTTGATAATTAGTATAGAATCCTGAACCTGAAAAGTGGAGAGGATTTAAATTAGTGTTTTTGAGTTCTAGATGTTTCTTGATTCTTTTTCCTCAACAAGTCGATTATCTCTATGATGCATGATTCTCTGCGAATGTCCTACGTGTCTAACGCTTTTTCCCATTGATTTACATCTTTTTAATTATTTTTAGTCGTTGTCTTTTACTTTTAAATTCACCAAACAACTCTTTTATTTTATATTTTAGCTTAAATAAATCATGAAATTTGTAGTGTAAGATCTTAGTCCTCGTGGGTTCGATAACCTGAAGTACTACATCTACGTTGTCCACTTGCAATAGTAGTGTCTTTTTGGGTGAAACTTGACACGCTATCAAGCTTTATGGTGCCATTGCCGGAGAATTTATTTGTTACCGAAGAAATATTCTTTATTGATTTTAGTTAGAACGCTTTTATTTTCAGTTTTTACTTCTTTTTCTTTTCTTTTCTTTTCAGGTTTTATGCAAAGGATACCTTCTTTGGACGACCCATCTACTGCCAATCCTCCCATTGACATCATTGAATACACCTTAAGGAGACAAAAGAGAAAAAGATTAACTGCTATGGAAAATCTGAACCATAATCCTCCTCACGTACAGCCACATCTTGTGGACATTCAAATTATTCTCATTGAACAAGAAGACGTAGTTGTTGGCCATGGACTTACCATCGCCCCTGCTACCATTCTTCCACCTCACGCCAACTCGTGTGTTGTAGGAATCCAAGGAGTTCAAGAAAACACACAACAACCTCTTGGTGCTGCCCCCGTTCCCCAAAACCAACAAGGAAGAGGAAACACACATGTTCGAGTGGATAACCCACAACAAATTCCACTTGGGAATTTAGTTGGATTACATAAACTCTCACAACTACTTCAAGCCTTGATTAACCAAGGTTTACGTCAGAACCAGCCCCCTCAAGGACTAGCTCAACAAAATCAGCCTCGCCAACCTCAAACCATTGGAGATTTCGATTCTTCCGATGCATTCTTCTTGGATAGGAATCCAACTCGTCCTCTTCAGCCTCAAAGAAATTATGTTGAGATTAAACCTCAGATCATAGCCTTGGTGTAAGCCTTTTATATTCTCACTAAATGATAAAGCTCTTAGATAGATGAAGTCGTTGCCACCATAATCTATCACTACTCGGGATTAATACAAAGGTGCATTTTTGAGCCAATTCTACACTAAGCAGAGATCGAGCTCCATACGAAGCAAAATCTCTAGTTTTCAGCAAGGACCTACAAAATCTTTATATGAAGCATTAGAAAGGTTCAAGGAGTACAAAAGGGATTGCCCAAACCATGGTTTCTCTAAAGGAAATCTATGGAACATCTTCTACAATGGTATTGACCATAAGTACAAGTTTTCTCTAGACACGGCCAGCAATGGGAGTTTTATAACTAAATTTGTGCCCAAAGCCAAGCTTTTGATTGAGAACCTAACTGGTAGTGACATCAATAGTGGTCCCATTTATGAAAGGAACGTGCGTTAATCCTACCATTTAACAGAAGCCGCGCAAATTTCAGAGTTAAAGACGATGATTTCTCAACTACTAAAAGATAGACGAAGAGTTCATACTGTTGAGACCATTGGAGATGCCAACAAGACTCCAAATATGGAGTATTTAGAAGATGGAACAGAGGAGAATGAGGAAGAAGTGAACTACATTGGAGGAAATTTTCGAAACAAGGGATACAACCAAGGATACCGAAATTACTCAAATATGTCCTACCGGAAAAATAATGTAGAGAACCCTCAAGATCAATACCATCCGCCTAAAAATACCCCACAAGGAGCTTCCTATCAGCCTAAGCAACAATCTTTTAACAAATGAATTTACCAAGTGAAGCAACCATTCAATTATCCTCAAGCCAGTGCATCGAATCTGCAAGAGAGCAAACTTGAGACAATGTTGAAGCAAATCTCTCAGGAGATGAAACAAAACCACAAAGAGGTTAATGAGAGGCTTGACAACGTTTAAAATGAGCTTACAATGAAATATGAAGTCATTGTCACTCATCTCCTGAAGCTTGAATGATTAAAATGCATGATTAGAATCCAAGAGTCAACGAAAGTTAGTCTTAAGGTATCTAATACATAAAGAATTGATACTACGAAAGTAAAACAATTCTACAATTGTGTTTGAGTTAAAGACGGTTTAAAACCTATTATCTGGTCAACAATTTTAATCTACAATGATATATTTCCCTGAGAATACCTTGTGCCCAGCTCTTCTTTGATTTATTTACAACTCGTTGTCATTTGTTTGCTTTCTTTGCTTCTTGATTTTCGAATCATTGCATCTTTACTAAATCATCCTTTTTGCTTTAGCCCGTGTTTGATCTTCAGTTTTACGTGCTACCTTTGGTCTCTGTGGATTCGATCCAGAACCACTACAACGTACTCATCTGTACGCTTGCAGTGTTTTCTCGGGTGAAAACCTGAGCTATCAAGTTTTCTGGCACTGTTGCCAGGGACCAATAGGTCATCTTAGAACTTAGGATCATTGCGTGCCTAAGGCATTTACTTTATTTTGTTTAATATCTTCTTTTTCTTCTCTGTTTTTGTGATTTCAGGTGCATGAACAAGCCTCAAACTAGAAGCCAAGGAATGGCGAATCTTCTTGATTTTGAACCGGAACCTGGGCGTCTAGAGAGACATAAGAAGAAAGAGAAGCTGTTGGAGGTTATTTCAGAGTTTGAGTTTGCAAATATCATGGGTGACAACATGGAGAACCTTCAAGTCCGGAACAGTCCTCTTTTTCCTGGAGTCCTTCCACGAGCTGATCCACCTGCTAAAGGTGGGGCTAATGTTTGTGCTCAGCAAGTAGGCCAGCAGAATGTTGCAGCTGCGGGGCAACAACGCGCAAATCAACCTCAATAAAGGATACTCTGGTTCAATATAACACTCTAGAGGTTTTCTATGCGAATCGTGATGGGATTCATCCGCCTCCCATTGAGAGAAGAGATTTTGAGATCAAGACTGGTCTCATTTACTTGATGTAGCAGAATCAGTTTCATGGGTTGCCATCCGAGAACCCAATGCACCATTTGGATAAATTTGAAGACATCTACAATACTATCCAGCACAACGAAGTACCTGTTAAAGCTCTGAAATGCAGGTTATTCATTTTCTCACTGAATGACAAGGCTATGAGATGCTACAACAGTCTAGAGCCTGACTCTTTGAAGACTTGGGAAGAGATTAAGGCAGCCTTCCTGGGGCATTTCTTTATGAAGTCGTAGTCTATGTATCTCCAAAACAAGATTGTTGTATTTCACCAGTTGGGTTCTGATGCAACCCAAGATCTCTGAACAAGAAAACATACTTTTTTAGATCTAAAAGTTCGAGTAAGAGTCTGCGAGTTTTAATGATGGAATTCGATTGAGAGAGAAAAGAAATAAATGAATTTCAGATCTAGAGAATTAACTCTATATTGATTCTGAAACAATCAGCTTTTAGATAACTAACTCTATAGCAATCTAATTTGTTCAATGAAGAACAGGGATTCACTTTTGCGAAAAGAGAGAAAAAATTTAAGAAAACTTTATTGCTAGGAAATTGGATGATCCAAAAGTTAGAGATTACCAAGCCTTAAATAGGAAAACTAAAACCCTAAAAACTACCCTATGTCCTACGAAATTTCCTTTCCCAAACAAAGAAGGAATTTCGCAGATCAAGCCTAAATTGGGCTTAAAATTAGACCCAACAATAATTAAATAAACTAAGTCTAAAAACCCAAATAAAATCCATCCGAAAATTCGACTAGAATAAACCGAACGAATGGTTAAAAGTCTTGGTCAAATCTTGGTTTGCTTCTTGATCCGAATTTTGAATTGGTTCTGAGTAAACCAACATTGCAATCTGATCTTGAAGCCTTTTGGTTTGAGATCTGGTAATTGGTCCGTTAGAGAAAACAAATGGATCTTGACCGTCTTCATTCTCTTTCGTCGCCATAACCGTCTCATCCTCCAAGCTATCTTCGTCTTCGCTGTCACTTAGCTCCAGCTTAGCTACTTGTCCAGTCTGTATTGCATCATCCCCTCCCCCTTTAAAAGGATTTGCCCTCAAATCCGCAACTCCTACATGATAAGGAATTAAGTCAGCAACATTGAAAGTTGAACTCACAGTATACTTACCTTGAAGGTCAATCTTGTAGGCGTTGTTGTTGATGCGTTCCAGCACTTTGAATGGACAATCTGTCCGTTTGTCCAGTTTAGACTTTCGTTCTTCGGGGAATCTCTCTTTCCTTAGGCGAATTAAAACCATATCTCCGGGTTCCAAA
>OVAN01003973.1:0-27228 GCA_900406275.1 Anastatica hierochuntica
AAAGTATGATTGATTTATTGAGTAACGTTAATTTATTTTTTAATTTATTTTTTAATTTATTTTATTTTAGGATATATTTATTTTATATCATATTTAGAATTATATATATATATATATATATTATTTTTGATTAAAAAATCAAATATGTCAAATATATTAAATAACTCATTAAGGATAACCATGATTTTTTAAGATAAATATTTTTTGGATATTTGCTTTATTAATTTCATTTTTTATTTATTATTTTCGTTTTTGTTTTAAAAATATAAATAAATTTATGAATAATTTTTTTATTAATCAAATAATTCATTAAGGGCAACATAGTAATCAACCAGTCCAACTTTTAATCTGGTGCAAACTGATTTCATACTTAATATATAAGATATTGTTAGATATACTTATCATCTGAAAAGTCTGGTTTCTTTTGTTATCATTCTGACCACCTCGCATTTTTTTCTGGCTTTGCCTTGTTTCTATTTGAAATATTGATGTTTGTATAATTTGCATGATTTTAAGTTTTGTTTTCTCTAGTTTCTTTCAAGTTTTTAGTCATTTAGTAGTCTTTGTATTTGGTTTTGACTTTCTTTTGGTTTTATGAAGGGTTGATCCCGAAAGGCAAAATATAATTATAGGTTTTGGGATATCATTTTTGTAGAATACA
Organism: Anastatica hierochuntica; assembly: GCA_900406275.1. NCBI lineage: Eukaryota > Viridiplantae > Streptophyta > Magnoliopsida > Brassicales > Brassicaceae > Anastatica > Anastatica hierochuntica. The sequence goes on from OVAN01003973.1 coordinate 662, forward strand.
ATTGTAATCTAGTGATCAAGGTTTGTTTTAGAGCCTTACACAATTTGGGTTCAACTCTTTTAGAGTGCATATATTTTTAAAAATAGGCAGCAAATCTTTTTTTGGGCTTGAGACAACAAATCTGAACGGGTCGACCTTGGTTTCATGCTTCATTTTAGGATTATAGTTTGTATATTTACCATTGGCATTGCATATTTCTGTTTATTCCAGATGTTTAATTGTATGAGAAGGTGCCTAGAAAAACAAATAAGCATAAAGGAGTGCATAAGAGTCTCAAAGATGAAAGATAAGACGAAGAAAATTGAGTCTGACGCATGAACGAAAATGACCAAATGACGTTCGGTAAACTGGTTGTTCAAATCAAAATGAAAAAAAAACTCTATGGCTGAACCGTTCATTTTGTAATTTTTTATTTCGGATTCCTTCACAGAGGTCGGTCCCACGTTCGTTCGTTTTACAGTTTTTTTAGTTTTTTTATTCAACATGGTCCGATTCAATTCAGATTGATCTAATTCGACCTCTATAAATAATTTATAAACTATTTTTTAACCGTAGTTATAATTTGTTATCCTCTTTTTGCTAAGAAACATTTGAATGTTCAAAAAAACCTCTTGGATTATTGGTAATCTTCATAGACTTTGAGTTTTTCTTGTTTGATTATCTTTCTTAATCTTGATTACCAATGATTCTATGGCTTTTGAATGTTATTTTAGCTATGTGTGAGTAGTCATTTATTGGGTTACAAGCTGAGTAGATTAGGGATGTTTGGGTTTTAATGAATGATGTTTTTTTATTAGAAAAAAACCTTTATTAGCTTCACATGGGAGTAACAGCAAAGTTTAGAATCTATTTTGCGATTGCGTCAGCAACATTATTTTGCGAACGAGGAATAAAGGAAAAAACACAAGATTGAAAGAAAGATACATCCATTCGAATATCAGTAAGGACCGAATGAAGGTCATTATGATACTCCCCTTGCTGTAAGAGGTGAACTAGGATTTGAGAATCAGAGAGAAGCTTGATCTCCTGCAAACTCATATTCTTGGCTTTTAAAATAGCCATCAACATCGCATAGGATTCTGCTTGAAGTGCGGAGTTAACATCCACTCTATACTCAGAGACTTCACAGATAACTTCATCTAAATGTGACTTGAATTGGGCTCATATCCCACACGAGAGATTATCCGACTGTCAGGAATCATCAACATAGCAGTGAACACCATTAAAGGCATGGTCGGAATCATTATATTGTCTTGTACGAACCTTAGGTTTAGTGACCTCCGCTGCAAGCCATCGTCGAGAATGAAATACAGCCGAGTTTAAAACTTCATCTTCAGAGGTAGAGATTGCCGAGAAGACTAGCTGATTACGAGCTATCCAAACTGACCAAAGAATCCATGCAAAGAGGGCTCGTATCCACTAGACCCGTTGGCGGCAGATTGAGGAACCGTGGCGCAGCTTCCGGAAATTTGGATAGTGATGGCGTGGCTGAAAAAGTAGGTATACTAATCAGAGCAAAATCCCATACTTGTTGAGCAAAAACACCATGCAACAAGACATAATCAATTGTTTCAAAAGCACCGCATCGAACACAAGAGGCCTCTGCTAGGACTCCACGACGGTTAATCTCACTACCGACGGCGAAAGCTCCAACCATGGCTTTCTGGAGAAACATACAGATCTTCGGCACTGTTTTGACCTGCCAAATTAACTTCTTCCAAGGAAATTCAACATTTAACTCAGCAATGACCTCCTTTGCTAGTAATTGATACCCCGACTTGAAAGAATAAGAGCCGTTCTTACTAAACAACCACACCAAAGAATCTGAATGACACAGTGAACTTAACGAAAGGCCTCGAATAAAGTCATTGTATTGAGGAAGAAACAAGTTGATTAGGTGCCAATTCCATTGCCGATGTTTGGTAATAAGATCAGATACACGCAAGCCTTGAAGCTGAGCTGGACAGCCAGTTATCATGCCAAACCCCTGATCGAAAGCCCATCATTAAACAACCAACCAAGCCCTTGTTGAAGCAGTTGGTGGCCAGCAATGATCCCCGACCAGCCATGAGAGCAATTAGATGGTGGCATCGAATCAATGAAAGATGAAGAATGACAATACTTGCTAAGGAGGACACGAGAGAACAGAGCTGTTGGGTGTTTAAGGAGTCGCCAACCTAACTTTGCAAGTAGAGCAATATTATGCTTCTCAACCCGACGGAAACTTAGATCACCATGCTCTTTTGTAGCTGTCATCTTATCCCAAGAGACCATACACATTTTTCGAACATCTGCTTTAGCATCTCACCAGAACGCGTTAGAACCGATTGAATTCGCTTGCAAAGGGATATGGGTAACCGAAAACAGGACTTCGCATACGACAGGATAGTAGACAAAACGGACTTAAGAAACACGTCTTTTCCAACCGCCGAGAGGAATTTGGCGAGTGTTAGTGAATGATGTTTGATGTTTTATTGCTATATATTAACATGGTTAGAAGGTGATTAGCACTAAATTATATGTCCAGAAGGTGATTAGCACTAAATTATACTTGATTAATCAAATTCTAGACTTTAGGGATTTTATGTCCAGAAGGTGCTCGATAAAATTTTGAATAGAAATTTAAACATATTTTTCAATCTTAGTCTCTGAGAATAGTTGATTAAATTGAATTGTTGACTTGTTAGACTTGTTCATAATGATTATTAGATGCTTAATTATTACGGGAGATTAGTTTAATTAATTGATTAATGAATGGATTAATCTTATGAGAGTGAGTTAATTGAATTGAATGAATCTTTGTCATTGAATGAATTTCATTTGTGTGTCCTTAATTATTAGCTCTTGACATCTTTTAACCAATTATCTTATAATCGCATTGCTTTCTTATCTTTGGATATTAATCTTTTGCTTTGCTTATTTACTTGTTTGGTTCTCGTTTTCATCTTTGGTTTATGTTTCTTGATTATTTTATCTCATTTTATTGGGTCATGTTGGGCCAACGTTTGTAGCTCAATGTATTTAAGTTAAATGTATGTCTTATTCACTATAAAAGAGCATTGTTGATGTAACTTGAATCCTAAGAAAATCCTTTATACTTGAATGGAGTTTCTTGTTATGGTATCAGAGCTCTAAACCTAATACTTAGGTTTGAGTTGTCGATCTAAAACACAATTTCGCATAAAAATACTTGATCGAAAATTTTGTTATTCCTTTTCTTCTATTTTTCTTGACCTAAATTCTTTGATCACTCTGTCAAAGAACTTTTCTCATGGATACATCGGCTATCAAATCAAGCTCTGCGGCATCAGACTTGACAAAACCTACATCTCGCATAGAAACTGTGAGAAGAACGATTTCACCGCATTATTTGACATCGGAAGATAATCCAAGAACTGTTATTTCCAAACTATCTATCAAAGGATCAAATTATGATGAATGGAGTTCAAATCTACGATTAGCACTTAAGGCTCGAAAGAAGTTCGGATTTGCAGATGGAAGTATTCCACAACCATCTGAAGATTCAGAAGATTTCAAGGACTGGACAACAAACAATGCCCTCGTGATATCCTGGATCAAACTAACTATTTATGAAGCTCTCTCTTCATCGATAGCTCAATGTGATGAGGCAAGCACTCTCCGGTATCACCTACAGACATGTTTTGCTGTGAAGAATGGCCAGCGTGTGCAGAGGATCAAAACAGAACTAGCAAACTGTCGTCAACATGGATTGGCAATAGAAGTTTATTACGGGAAGCTTACTAAACTCTGGAAAAGCTTAGCCGATTATCAGAAAGCAAAGACTGCAGAAGAAATAGCTCGTGAACGTGAGGAGGATAAGCTTCATCAATATTTTATGGGCCTTGATGAATCATTATATGGTTCGGTTAAATCCAATCTACTCTCACGGAAAATTCTCCCATCTCTTGAAGAAGCATACAATGTACTTACACAAGATGAAGAATCTAAAACACTTAGCAGATTAAATGATGAGCGGGCTGGTGGTGTAAGCTTCACAGTTCAGACTGTGATTTGTCCTCGAGTACTAATAGAAAATCGAAACATGATGAAGTGTAATCTGTGTGGAAGAACAGGGCACTTAACAGAGAAATGCTTTCAGAAAATCGGTTACCCGGAATGGTGGGGTGACCGAACCAGATCCAAGTCAGGACCAAATAATCATGGCTCAAACTCTGGTGGTGGTCAGGTCTCAACATCGTCTGTTGCTCGTGGGAAACAGAACACAGTCGTGAATGATGCGTATGTTTTTTCTTCTCCGACACGACCAGCTATATCTCCTGCTCAAGTAAACTCTATTTTTGGTTTTAATATTAACTCAGCTATTACAGATGCAGATCGAATCAGGTTTAGTGGTCTTAATGACCAGCAGTGGAGAACTCTGGTGCAAATGCTCAATGAACGTAAACCAAACTCAGGTGAAACATTCTCTAGTAAGTTCTTTATTGAGTCTTGGATTTTTGATTCTGAAGCCACAAACCATATGATAAGAACCTTGGATTTCTTGTCTAATGTAACATCGATGTCAGACATGTTAATTAAACTTCCTGATGGAAGAATCAATACTTCTAACAAACGAGGAAGCGTTCGTTTGGGCTCTACTCTAAGTTTACATGATGTGTATTTTGTGGATGGTTTTCATTGTCACCTCATCTCCGTTTCTCAGTTGACTCGTGATTGTGGCAGCATTATTCACATTTCTGATAAGATTTGTGTTGTTCAGGATCGCATCACACATACCCTGATTGGAGCGGGTAGAGGGTATAATGGCTTGTATTTCTTTAGGGACGTGGAACTAGCTGCGGTGACTCAGACTTCAGTTTCTCTTACATCTGATCTTTGGCATCGTAGACTCGATCATCCATCTTCTAAAGCTATCAAGATGTTGGATTTTTTCAAATTTAGATAGTAGTGCTTTTGATAATAAAGCGTGTGATGTTTGTATCCGTGCCAAACAAACTCGAGATTCGTTTCCTTTGAGCATTAATAAGACTTCTTCAGTTTTTGAGATAGTTCATTGCGACTTATGGGGTCCGTATAGAACTCCAGCACTGTGTGGCTCTCGATATTTTTTAACGATTCTTGACGATTACTCTCGTGCTTTGTGGATATACTTACTGTCTACAAAGGACACAACACCGAATAAGCTCAAGGAATTTATTGCGTTAGTTGAAAGACAATTTGAACGACAAGTAAAAACGATAAGAAGTGACAATGATTCTGAGTTCGTTTGTTTGACCGATTATTTTCATCAAAAAGGGATCATTCACGAAACGTCATGCGTCGGTACGCCACAACAAAATGGAAGAGTCGAGCGCAAACATCATCACACTCTAAACGTTGCTCACACTTTACAATTTCAGACTCACTTACCGATTGAGTTTTGGGGATATTGCGCTATGACTACAGGTTACCTTATTAATTGAACTCCAACAATGGTTCTTAACGGTAAATCACCATTCGAAGTTTTTTATGATAGACCTCCTCCGCTAACACATTTACACGTGTTCGGATGTCTTTGTTATGTGCATAATCAAAGGCACAATGGAGACAAATTCGCAAGCCGAAGGAATAAGCCAGTGTTTATTGGATATCCATATGGAAATTGGAGAGTTTTTAATCTGGAAACCGGTGTAGTTTCACTATCAAGAGATGTTATATTCATGGAAAATGATTTTACCTTCTTCACATTAGACTCTCAGCTTTCGGAGGAACCAGAACTTGTACTCTCATCGTCGCAGCCTGAGGATGAAGTCATACGATCAACTACTACTCATGACTCTGAAAATGACACAAGAGAGGATTTCACACAAATACAATCATCTCCGTCTTCACCACTGATCGGACCTTCCTCCATGGCCGCAAACTCAACATCAGACCTGTCGCCATTGTTGTCTTCTTCGGCAGGTGCAGAACTTGTCCCACCGCCTCTGTTTTCGCTAAACAAAATAGAGTCCTTTGTCTCATCATCTTCTTCCCTTCCTGTGGCAATAACAGAGCCTAATACACATCCCGAAGAGTCTTCTTCGTCGCTCACAGAACCCGTTATAGAGGAATTTGGTCGTGGTCATCGGGTCAAGTCAAAACTAACAAGACTTGTTGATTACGTAACCACTTTGCTCCACACACCATACCCGACAGATAATCCATATCCCTTGGATAATTATTTGTCTTCATCATNATCTTCATCCCAGTTTTCAGAGAAGTATCAGACTTATGTTTTTGCTATCACCTCAGCTCACGAACCGATCCACTACAAAGAGGCTATTGAAGATGATAATTGGAAACTTGCTATGAAAGATAAGATTGTAGCCCTTGAGGACAGTGGAACGTGGACAATTGAGGATTTGCTTCTTCACTAGTAAAAAAAACTGTTATAGTCACGACAGATTTCGTGACAAAATCGTGACTATAGGATCGTGACTTTTTTTTTCGTGGCTATATGAATGATTTTGCCACGATTTTAGCCACGAAAAAAGTAACGATCATATAGCCACGTTTTTTTCGTGACAAAAACATGACTATACCACTTATTTCTACTAGTTTGGAAAGAAAGCTCTCGGTTGCAAATGGGTCTTTCGTCTCAAATTTAATTCTGATGGTACTCTAGAACGACACAAAGCCCGTCTTGTAGTTCTCGGAAACAATCAAACAGAAGGTATAGATTACGACGAAACATTTGCACCCGTAGCTAAGATGGTTACTATTCGATCTTTTCTACAACAAGTTTCTTCAAATGATTGGGAAGTCCATCAAATGGACGTATATAACGCCTTCTTACACGGTGATCTTAATGAGGAAGTATACATGAAATTTCCTCCGGGTTTTCGAACTAGCGAAAAAAACAAGGTATGTCGATTACACAAATCTCTCTACGGCCTTAAGGAAGCCCCTCGATGTTTGTTCGCTAAGTTAAACGCAGCTTTACGAGACTATGGATTCGAATAGAACATCTCTGATTATTCATTGTTCAGTATTGAAAAAGAGGATGTTTGTCTTCATGCTCTTGTCTGTGTCGATGATCTTATAATCACTGGAAGTTCTCTCGCCATCATTGAGCAGTTTAAAGGATACCTAAGCTCTTGTTTTCACATGAAAAATCTCGGACCTTTGCGGTATTTCTTGGGATTGGAGGTCGCAAGAAGCGCTCAAGGAATCTACTTGTGTCAGCGTAAGTACGCTCTTGACATTATATCGGAAACAAGAATGCTTGGTGTCAAACCTGTAACTTTTCCTCTTGAACAAAATCACAAACTGGCTTTATCCGAGAATGCTGCTATGTCTAATCCTACTAGCTATTGTCGTCTCATCGATAGGCTCATATACTTGGGCAATACGCGACCTGAATTGTCTTATGTGATTCAGATTCTCTCTCAGTTCATGGATACACCAAAGATTGATCACTGGGAAGCAGCATTACATGTAGTATGCTACTTGAAAAACAGTCCAGGTCAGGGAATTTTCCTTCGATCCAATACCAAACTTACTTTGTCTGCATGGTGTGATTTTGATTGGGTTGCGTGTCCGCTTACTCGCCACTCTTTAACTGGATGATTTATTCAACTCGGTGGATCTCCTTTATCTTGGAAAACCAAGAAGCATGACACGATTTCTAGATCATCTTGCGAAGCTGAATATAGGGCAATGGCAGACACAGTTAGTGAACTTCTTTGGCTCCGAGATCTTCTTCCTTGTCTCGGTATCCTATGTGATGCTCCTATACCTCTGCATTCTGATACTTTTTCTGCGATCAACCTTGCAGCAAATTCGATTTATCATGCAAGAATGAAGCACGTTGGTTCTGATTGTCATTTTATACGAGACGAGATCATCCGTGGAACTATTGCTACCAAGCATGTCTCTACCAAATCGCAGTTGGCCGATATAATGACTAAGGCACTCGGACGAAGAAAATTTGAAGATTTTCTTGGCAAGTTGGGTGTTTGTAACCTCCACACTCCACCTTGAGAGAGGGTATTGAGCCATGTTGGGCCAACGTTTGTAGCTCAATGTATTTAGGTTAAATGTATGTCTCTTATTCACTATAAAAGAGCATTGTTGATGTAACTTGAATCCTAAGAAAATCTTTTATACTTGAATGGAGTTTCTTGTCACTTTTAGTTAATTGTTGTTAGTTTAAATTATATTCAGTCTCATTTACTGGATTTATTTTAATTATTTGATCGATCTAACTTAGTGTATTAAGTATCTTGCTCTTTGTGATTTAACCTTAATTAGAATTTTGACCCGCGCAATCGCGCGACTTTTTTTATAATAATTTTATATATTATTAATCATGTTTAGATTTAACCTTAATTAGAATTTTGACCCGCGCAAAACCCGTTAGAGTATTGAAAAAACATCAGATGACTAAACTTAGATTTTTATAATTTATATAAATTATTTATAAATTTTTATAGATTTTTCTAAATTTTATCACTTTATAATTTTTTTTGAAATTTTGTAACAAAATTTGTTTAGAAAATAATAATATTGTAATAAAATTATTTTACAAGTTATGGATTTATTTTGAATGTGAAAACAAACTATATTTAAATTTGCTGAAAATTGATGATATTAAATTGTGTTTGTTTACAATTTTGATAGTGATTAAGTGAAAATAATATTAGAATATTCTAATATGTTTGTTGGAATATGTGTAAAGATTAATTTACAGAAATACACTTAATATGATTAAGTTATGGATCTTTTAATGGTTCTCAAATATACACCTATTTGCACAAATAGGGTTTAGGGTTTAAGGTTTAGTGATTAGGGTTTAGGGTTTAGCTATTAGGGTTTAAAGTTTAGGAATTATGGTTTAGGGTTTAACGTTTAGGGATTATGGTTTAGGGTTTAACGTTTAGGGTTTCTTTCAGTCTAGGGGTATAATGGTCTTTTTCATTAAAAAAGGAGGTGTAAAAATAAAATTTTTTCAAGCAGGGGTATTTTTGAATAACAGACAATACAAAGGTGTATTTTTGTAAATCTCTCATATGTAAATGAATAATTATAGTTATTTTAATTTATTTGATACATTTAATAAAAATTTTAAAATATGTTTACTTTGAAAAATCACACAAAAGATTTATATCTTCCCTATAGATTACTACAACCCGCCTTTACCTTTGAGGTAACTTAGAAATTAAACGGCTCGATTCCCTAATCAAACCTGTGTGTTATAGATTCCGCTGCAAAATTTCTTACACAATATGTTTTGATGTTTGCAAGATATCTAAATATATTATACATCAAAGGTTGAACTATGATTTTTAAAAGTTTTGATATTATTAACCTTATATTTCGCATTCAAATTTCAGTCTATCTTTATAATATCAACTTGGTGATTAAAAGAAAGAAACAATCAGTGGGCTTGGGTAAACCAAAATACGACAATGATAGATAAAGACGTGATGATCATATCTAATGTTATGAAAATTTTACTTTTCGTTTGCCAAAGACGTGATCACAAGCAGACCATACTTTAGGATTGATTTTGACAACTTTTGGGTCATACAAAGAGACTTATACCATTTGAAAGTCGAAACTATTCGATTCTTGTCTGCGTTTGTATGTTCCTCGTGCTTTAAACTTGTAACTAGACTTGCACAGAGTTCTTTTTTTCTTTTGTTTAATTAAAAATTTAGACCGATGTCAAAAAAAAAATTAAAAATTAAAAATTTAGACCAAGAAAGATACCGTAAATATTCCTTTATTTTTAATCAAGTTATTGCAAAAAAAAAAAACAAAAACAAAAGTTTATGTAATGTGTTCACATGTAACTATATAATATCATATAGTGTTAAAAAAAGGAAATTGTAATCAATCCTATATTAATTAATTTTCATATCCTTTTCCAAATGATTTTTTACCATTTTATCCCTATTTTATTTTATTTTTAAAATTGAGATTTTTTTAGTAAAATCCTCCAGAATTTTATTAATATTTTTTTGAATTCTAAATCAATATTATTAAAACAAAAACACAACAACCTTTGTTTACATGTGATATGCACACTTTTAAAATCATGTCTTAAAAAATATTGATTTATTGATGGTATTATTTTAATGATAACAAATTAAGATTCTCGTAAATCTATATATAGATAACAAATTTAATTAAGATTCCATTTTGAATGATAACAAATTTTAACAAAGATAACGAATTCGTTTAAATAATATTTTCTAACAACATATCATGTTTTTGAAGTTTCGAAATGAACTCCCTAACATATTTTTATGGTAACGATTGATTTAATAGAATATACTTAGTTTTTTTGACAAAAGATACTGGTTGATTTATTGTATTATTTTTATGATAATTGAATTAATATTCCAGTAAATAGATATATTGATTATGAATTAAATTCGTAGTTGTTTTGAATGGTAAATGAATTAAATTCGTAGTTGTTTTGAATGGTAAATGATCTATACTATTAAAAAGCACAATAGCATTTATTTACATGTGATATTAACAATTTTAGACTCTTACATAAATATGTATTATGTACTCTAATATGTCGTCTAATAACTTGATTATTCAATCCGTTAATTAAGCTAATTAATTTAGTTAATTAGTGAATGATTATTCTTTTATTTTTAAGCACTTTTAAAAAGAAAATATTTAAAATAAAGTTCACTAATTAACAATTACAAAAATAACAGTTTTGAAATGATTAAATATGTATAATATTAAATATTTTTAAAACGAACAGACAGCCGAACTAGTAATTTTTTGGGTCGTTGGTGATGTGGTCCGACCGAGTTTAACAGGGTTTAACGATATTTTTACAAATAATATTATAATTGAGAATAATTATATGATTTCAAAATAATATTATAGTTCAGAATAAAAATATTATCTTAATATATTAAAGAAAACAAGTGTAATTTTGTCAAAAAACTATAATACTTAATAAAATAAAATAAATTTTATGTTTAATAACTGAACGTGGTTCGTATCCGTTTCAACGGTTCATCGGTTTTTGATTCTTTACCAATTTAATCTGGATTTTTAATCGGTCTAATTTTCTTTTTGTTTATTATTGTCTCAACCTGACTATATATCTGGTTTGCGGTTGAACCCGTACCGGTCCAGTTTTAAAAATACTGCATATCACTTATATAAGAAAAATTAAAATATAAGAAAATAAAAATTATTAGATCTTTAACATGTGGAATTATTATGTACTTATAAAATTCTTTATATAAGTTTTATAATAAGAAATCTGAAAATGATAATACATATAAATCGACTTTATAATCATATCATTGTTTAGCATGACATAAATATATGGTAGGAGAACTTAATTTTCATTTTGATATTGACAATCTATATCGTTAATATATTTTATTTATAAACTCATATCATCTTTGAGATTCGAGAATGTTAATTTGAGATTATACAATCTAATTCGAGATTCCAGAATATTAATATATTTCAGTAATGAAAGTATTTTTTCTTTTGTTTATAATACAAACTCATATCATCTTTAAATCTCTTTTTATATAAGATTATATCAAAATATGAATAATGCGCTTCAAAATGCGAATCAAAATTTAGTATTTGATTAATTGCGGATGCATGATTATTTACCTAATTGAAAAATAGAGAGATATGGATTGAAACATGCCTCGGCCCCTTTTCGTATTTGTTCGAGTTCAAATGGAATGAATAATACACCAAACGTCTTTCTTTTTTTTGTGATTGTGATTAGTTGATGATGAGATGATATAACATTCTGGAATCTCGAAGACTTTTCATCTCTTTGCAAATCATTTGGTCAGCTATTTTGTTGACTAGTGACGACCCATTTTGTCTTGATCTTGTGGCTCAAGCCATTATCATTTATGTTTCATATATCCGCCTATTTAGGGGGTGTTATTGGATTATCGTTTAAAAAAGTAACTAATGATCTTAAGATGATATTTTTCAAGAAAAACTTATATAACTGGATAAAAATACGAGTATATAAGTAAATGTTCGGAGGGAGTACATATAGTATATGAGCAGATGAAAAAATTTTGAGGTTCACTTTTTTTTTAAGAGGTGAAATATGTATATAAGCAGATCTAGGAGTACATATATGAGTAGATGAAAAAATTTTGAGGTTCACTTCTTTTTTTTTTTTTGAAGAGGTGATATATGTATATAAGCAGATATGGGACTACATATAGTATATGAGTAGATGAAAAAATTATGAAGTTCACTTTTTTCTTTTTGAAGAGGTGATATATATAAATCTGGGAGTACATTAAGTATATGAGTAGATGAAAAAATTTTGACGTTCACTTTCTTTTTTAAGATGTGATATATATAAGCAGATCTCCACATTTTTCACTATTTCTTCTTGACCATAGTCTAATTTTTCTCTCTAAGGGTCAATTAGGTGAATAATTAAAGAAAAAGATTAATTAATTTTTTAAAGAGTGAGAAAAAAAAATATAATGATATACTAGTGGAGGATCTAACAAAAAAAACTTCTCACTTGTGAACAAGAAAAAATTTAAAAAAGGATACATGGTAAAATCAATTTGAGAGAAGTTAAAAAAATTAATTAATCACACACTTTGTAATATTTATTTATTTTTATTTTTTTGTTAAAGCTGTAATATTTATTGCAAATTTTCTCTTTTTTATTTTTTAAAAACTAATTAACTCGAAATAACTAGGAGGCGGACGAAATTTTTTTGAAAATTTGGATATAAAGTGAGAGTGATGATCTATTTGGCTTGATGTTTTGGAAATTTTGAAATTTGAATATAAATTGTCTAGCTTTGTCGCAACGAAAGCATATTACTTTTGACAAGTCTCTTTGACCGTTAGAACGACATCGGCCTCTTCCCCTATTATAGAAGCGGCCTACTCCGCACCCTCTACCTCTAGAGTCGCCGTTATAAGCACGAGATTTTGGCCGAGTTTCGGTGTTTACAAACATTAGTTTGCTTTGATCCTCTTGAGCTTCATCATCATCATCTTTGATGCGTTCTTCATATGCTTTTAAACGCCCAACAATATCTTTGAAACTTGTTATTTTTAAATCTAACATTTGCTCAAGAGAAGCTACAATTTGTATATACTTCTTTCGAGGAAGGGTTTTCAGAAACTTTTTAACAAGCTTTTGCTCATCAATCTCTTCGTCTAATGCACATGACTTTGAGAAATTTTGAACAGTTTTTCAGCAAATTCATCGATAGTCTCAGTTTCTTTCAACATAAGGCGATCAAATTCTGCCATGAGAGTTTGTAATCGAGTTTCTTTAACTCTTTCTGCACCCATATGTCTTGCTCTTATTGCTTCCCATACCTTCTTAGCCTCATCTAATTCGCCAACTTGAAGGACTAAGGACTCGGGTATGGAGTCAAAAATTAAGGTCATGGCTATATCGTTCTTATCACTATCGGTCATAGCTCCTTCTATGACGTCCAAAACATGGTTGAATCTGAGTACAACTTTCATCTTAATTATCCACACGGTATAGTTTGTCGAATTAAGCATCAGGCACTTAATCGACGTTGGTCCTCCTGCTTCTTCTGCCTTCACGGCTGTGCTTGTAACTGGTGTAATATCCGTCATCGTTGCTTCTCTGTTTCACGCAAAACAAAGCACAACAAGACCTCGTGATCGGTTTTTATGAAGATGGTTAGAAGTGATCGAGAATCTCGTATCAAGAGAGATGGAGATTCAAATCGGATGATGAGCGAGATGATGAAAGGATTCACGAGATGTTTTCGAAGAAACGAAGCTTTAGTACCAATTATTGGTTTCAAAGTATCGATCAACACAAATCAAACACAAAGAATATCTTAAAACCTCAAACTCTTATTCAAACTTTAGAAAACTCATTCAAAACCTAAAGTATCTCACACAAAACTCTCTTGTCATGACTCGACTTTTATAGAATATTAAAACCAATTCCTAAAAGGAAAACACTAAGATTTAGATACTCCTAATATAAAACACAATATTTTCTTATCTTATCTTCAATTTAAAGTTTCTTTTTCTCTTTGACTTGTGACGCAAGTTTCTGTTTCAAGCTAGGTCCAACAATATATGTATATAAGCAGATTTGGGAGTACATAAAGTATATGAGTAGATGAAAAAATTTTGAAGTTCACTTTTTTTCTTTATAAAGAGGTTTATATATATATATATATATATATATATATCTGGGAGTACATATAGTATATGAGTAGATGAAAAATTTTGAGGTTCACTTTTTTTTAAGATGTACTAGAATTTAATCCGCACATCCGTGCGAGTATTTTTCATTTTATAAACGTATAACTTTCATATTATCATAAAAAATTTATATTGTCTCATATTGCATTTTTATTATATAGTACTTTGTTTTATACATTTTATTTTTTATTAATTGTTATTAATTTTTTGAGTTAGGTACAATAAATTCATATATGAAATAATCAAACAGGAGAATTTTCTACAAAATATGTTTCTTGAAGATATATAGTTGTAGATATAAAAGTTTAACATATGTTAATAATTTTAGTTTTTGTATAATATTACATAGTTTGAAAATTTTAACCCACTTTAATATTTAAATTAAGAATTTTAAAAGAACAAATAGGATAATTTACCTATTTAATATAATGGTTTCATCTTGAATTTATATAATACTTCTATTTAATATAATATAGAATATAATATGAAATATATATTAGCTTAGAATTTTTAATTTTAATATAATGAATTTTTAACTAACATTAATTTATAATAATAATCTATAAATAATTACAAATTTAATTAATGCATTATCTAATAAAAATATTTAAATTTTTAGCAAGATTTTGTAAGATTTTTTTTCAACCTATTTTGTTACAACTAAAAGTAAAATTCAAAATTATATTTAAAATTTATTTATTATTAATATCCTTATTTTTTACTAAGATTTTTTTTAGATTATTAGATATTTAATTGATTAGTATAAATAATCAAATATGTCATATGTAATTAATTAAATGGTCCAACTATGACTTCTCAATAAAAATAGTGACTCTGTTTTAATAGAATAGACTATATATAAGCATATCTCCACATTTTTCATTATTTCTTCATACC
The DNA here is from genome assembly GCA_900406275.1 of Anastatica hierochuntica. Classification (NCBI taxonomy): domain Eukaryota; kingdom Viridiplantae; phylum Streptophyta; class Magnoliopsida; order Brassicales; family Brassicaceae; genus Anastatica; species Anastatica hierochuntica. The sequence continues at coordinate 15,758 of OVAN01003973.1, forward strand.
GATAGTCTAATTTTTTTCTTTTGTGGTCAATTAGATGAATAATCACAGAAAATGATTAATTAATTTTTTAAAGAATGAGAAAAAATATAATGATATACTAGTGGAGGTTCTTACAAAAAAACTCTTCACTTGTGAACAAGAAAAAAATAAGGATAAAATGGTAAAATTAATTTGAGAGAAGATAGAAAATGTTGATTAATCAACTACTTTGTAATATTTATTTATTTTTATTTTTTTGTTAAAGTTGTCATATTTATTCCAATTTTCATCTACTGTATTTTTTAAAAACTATTTAAGTCGAAATAACTAGGAGGGGGACGAAAAACTTTTTGGAAATTTGAATATAACGTGAGAGTGGTGATGTATTTGGCATGAAGTTTTTACTGTGGTTGTCACATAATTAGTATTTTAGTTAACGATTAAATATTATTCTGTTGAGATTGTCAGATTCGAAGACACAAAATGTATTAAGCACAAGTTTTAACAAAAAAAAAAAAAAATGTATTAAGCACAAGTGGGTTTTGATTATAAAATAGCAAGTTATGTAAACCCATCTCTCCCTAGATTCACTTTCTGCAAATCTAATCCATTTCTACTTTATCTTATGAAGTTTCCTTTAATTTAATAGACTTGAGGAATGTGCTGATTAGTTTAATCTTTGGTAGTCTAGGGGGAATGTATCTTGCATTTTCTACCATATTTTATATTGATTTGAACTGCTAACTAATGAACTCAGATATTCTTGTCAAAAAAATGGTCTATTTTAAAAAAAAAAAAATATTATTTGAAAACTTTACAAAGTGGCAGAAGACTTTTCAAAATATTAAGGTTTTAGTTTGATACGACTCAAATTCATAGTCGTAGAGGACTTAGTATAGTTGTAATCCCAAATTCTTCGATAATTTTTTTTTAAAAGCATAAGATGATTGTAGACAAAATGATTTACACAAAAACATTAGACACATAGAAAACTGTTGAACATAGTATATAGTTAGTATAAATTGTCAACAAAATTATTTACACCAAAATGTAAGACATCATCTTAAAAATCAAATTTATTTGGTGATTTATTATATATCTTCATGCATACATGCAATAAACAATAATTTGTATTAAGGAAACAAGTATATATAAGTCAAGTGTATATCTCTGTAATTACTTTCTGCATAATTAGCTCTCTCATAGCGTTATAGTCTCATCTATATATCGTAAGATATTCTAATAAGATCAATACATTCAATCGTCATATGGTATTAGAACATACCTAAAAACCTAATACCTAAATAAAAAACAATTTTTTTATTTTCTTTTTCTGTTCTAGCCGCCATGCCTAACTCTGATCTCTCTGCATCCACCGAAGCTATTCCCACCAACTCATCCACACAAACACTTCTTCATATCAACATGGCCAATGTCACCAAACTAACCACTACCAATTATCTCATGTAGAGCCTATAAATTCATGCTCTCTTCGACGGCTATGGCCTTGCCTCACATCTTGATGAATCGATCCCAATACCATCGACAACAATCATGCTTAATGGTGCATCCTCTGAAAATCCAGAACACACTATCTGGAAGCGGCAAGACCGCATGTTGTACAATGCTCTTCTTGGTGCTCTCACCGGACCTGTTCAGCCACTTGTCTCCCGTGCTACCACTGCTGCTCAGGTGTGAACTATTTTGTCATCCACCTATGCCAAACCTAGTCGAGGACACATCAAACACCTCAAAACGCTACTCAAAAATTGGAAGAAAGATAACAAAACAATTGATGTGTACCTCCAAGATCATCTACAAGGATGGACCAACTAGCTATTCTTGGGAAGCCGATCGAACATGAAGATCAGATTGATCTCATTTTAGGGCCTACCCGATGAATACAAAACTGTCATCGACCAGATCGAAGGTCGAGACACCCCTCCTACCATCACGGAGCTTCATAAAAAACTCATTAATCATGAAGTCAAGCTGCTTGCACATTCAACCTCTTCTTCAATGATTCTACCATCCTCTGCCAACGCCGTTCACCAACGTTCTGGACCCACATCCAACACCAATCAACCCCTCCAAAGATCTCACACCGGCAACCATTACAGATCCAACACAAGCTGGTCACAACATGGAAACATAACTGACAATCGGTCGTCGCGACCATACTTAGGCAAATGTCAGATTTGTGGTGTTTAAGGCCATGGAGCTAAGCGATGCCCACAACTACCTGTGTATCAGTCGACTTCCAACCAATCTATGCCCTGGCAGCCACGTGCGAACCTCACTGCAGCCTCTCCGTACACAACCAACAACTGGTTTCTTGATAGCGGTGCGACGCATCACATCACGCCTGATCTTAATAATCTCTCGCTCCATCAGCCATATCATGGAGGCGGTGATGTGGTCATAGCAGACGGATTAAGCCTTGCTGTATCTCATACGGGTTCTTATTTCATACCATTACACCATCGTCAATTAGCTTTGCATAAAATTCTTTGTGTTCCTGATATAAACAAGAATCTCATCTCTGTTTATCGTCTTTGCAACTCTAATAATGTTTCTGTGGAATTCTTTCCTGCATCTTTTCAGGTGAAGAACTTGATCACGGGGGTCCCATTACTCCAATGCCGAACTAAGAACGAGCTCTACGAATGGTCGATTACACACTCTCAAGCTACTGCTCTATTTGTTTCATCAACTCTGAAGGCTACCTTGACTTCATGGCACTCTCGTTTGGGTCACCCTTCTCTTTCAATTTTAAATACTACTATTACCAAACAATCTTTACCATTAATCTCTGCTTCTAAAAACCTTCTCCCTTGTTCACATTGCTTGATTAATAAAACTCATAAGATTTCATTCTCTGTCTCAAGTATTTCATCCACTCGCTCTCTTGAGTATATTTTTAGCTATGTGTGGACATCTCCTATTCTGTCCACAACAAACCATAAATACTATATTATATTTGTTGACCATTTTACGAGATATACTTGGTTGTTTCCTCTCTAACGCAAATCACAGGTTCATGAAGTCTTTGTAGCCTTTCGAGCCTTGGTCGAAAACATATTCCAAATAAGGATAAGAACTCTTTTTACTGAAAACGGTGGAGAGTATGTGGCACTCAAGTCATACCTCGCCACATACGGCATATCGCATCTCACGTCTCCACCGCATACTCCAAAACACAATGGAGTTTCCGAGAGAAAGCATCGCCATATCGTCGAAATGGGAATGACACTGATGTCACAAGCATCTATTCCAAAAGAGCATTAGCCATATGCATTTGCAACAGTCGTATATCTCATTAACCGCCTCCCAACACCACTTCTCGAGCTTCAATCTCCATTTCAAAAATTGTTTGGTGTATCGCCGAATTATGATCGCCTGCATATCTTCGGTTGCTCGTGCTACCCTTGGCTCCGGCATTACAACCATCATAAGCTCGATGAAAAATCTGTGAGATGTGTATTCTTTGGTTATTCGACGATCCAAAGTGCGTATCTTTGCTTCCATGCTCCCACTGGCCGAATTTACACCTCACGCCATGTCAATTTTGATGAGTCCACCTTCCCATTTCAAACAGATCGAGTGTCAGAACACTCTCCTAAACCATCGCCGATGTTTGAACAATCAACATCACCACTCGTCACTCGTCTTCTCATGTCTTCTACAGCAACATCGGTGCCTGCGACCCCCGTGACCTCGACCCTTCACTGCGATGCACCCTCTGCTGCCGCTACACCACTGCTGTCGCAACACTCTCAGGTATCACCTTCTAACTCTCGACTCTCTCCTTCCTCCACTTCTTCTGGATCATTCCCAGATTCATCCTCAAACCCTTTGGCCCAGACAGGCCCATTAACCTCATCTCATCCTAATCCAACCCAACAACTTTCAACCCAACAACAACAACATCCATTAAACCAAACCCAACAACCATCATTAAACCAAATCCAACAAAATCCAATAACCTAAAACCAACCAATCTCATCTCAACCCACTAATCCATCGTCTCTTATAACTCTCGTTTCTCAAAACCAGCGACAATCCCATCCTCTTCCTCCTACCAATGACTCTCCTCCTCAATGCTAAAACCACCACAAAATGATCACCCGAGCCAAGAACAATATAGCCAAACCCATTCAAAAGCTAATCCTCACTGTCACCTCGTCCAAACCCAAACAAACAGAACCAAAAACAGTTACCCAAGCCCTTAAAGATGAGCGATTTTGTCGTGCCATGTCTGAAGAATTTGATGCATAGACTCGAAATCATAGCTGGGATCTTGTTCCGCCGCATCCTTCAGAGAATCTGGTAGGCTCACAGTGGATCTTTACGACTAAATACATGCCTAATGGAGATGTTGAACGCTATAAAGCCCGTCTTGTTGCGCGAGGATTTACTCAAAGATATGGTGTTGATTACGGAGAAACCTTCAGCCCTGTCATTAAGTCTACCACCATTCGTGTTGTTCTTGATGTTGCTGTTAAACACTCATGGTCGATAAAACAATTAGACGTCAACAACGCATTTCTTCAAGGCGAGCTTGCCGAGGAAGTCTATATGGCTCAGCCCCAAGGGTTAGCTGATCCTGACAGACCAGGATATGTTTGTCATTTGCTAAACCGATATACGACCTCAAAAAGGCTCCTCTGGCCTGGTACATGTCTCTCAAGCAACATCTACTCACTGGAGGCTTCGTCAATTCACTCTCATACTCATCCCTCTTTGTCAATCGATCAGGTACATCATACACATATTTTTTGGTGTACGTTGACGATATTCTCGTGACAGGGAATGATCACCGGCTCGTAACCAAAGTTCTCCAATCACTGGGAGATCGATTCTCGATCAAAGATCCCAAAGACCTTCATTATTTTTTGGGCATTGAAGTCGTGCGAACTTCTGTGGGCATGCATCTGATGCAACGACGTTATATTCTGGATCTCCTTGCCAAGACAAACATGACAGAAGCTAAACCAGTGACAACACCTCTACCTCCGACACCGAAGCTCACACTTACCAGTGGCTCTCCTTTGCCAGATGTGACACAATACCTATCGGTAGTCGGAAGCTTGCAGTATCTTGCGTTTACTAGACCGGATATCACATACGCTGTGAATCGCCTCTCACAGTTTATGCATCGCCCAACGAATGAGCATTGACGAGGTGCCAAACGCGTGCTTCATTACCTTGCAGCTACGACATTGCACGACATTTTACTCAATAAAAACACTCCTCTTACTCTTCACGACTTCTCAGATGCAGATTGGGCCGGCAATCCACATGACTATGTCTCGACCAATGCGTACACTATATATATTGGTGGAAATCCGGTCTCTTGGTCTTCAAAGAAGCAAAAAGGAGTGGCACGGTCATCCACCGAATCTGAATACCGTGATGTTGCCAACACCGTTGCCGAAGTCCGATGGATAACATCACTTCTCACTGAGCTACGCATCGTCCTTTGCACCTCCCCGGTGATATACTGCGATAAAATCGGTGCGACATATTTATGTGTCAATCCTGTATTTCACTCTTGGATGAAGCACATAGCACTAGACTATCATTTTGTCAGGAATCAAATCCAAGGGGGTGCATTGCGTGTTTCACATGTTTCTACCGCCGACCAACTTGCATTGCGTGAGACATCTCCCTCCATTTTGAGAGAGTGTATTAAGGAAACAAGTATATATATATCAAGTGTATATCTCTGTAATTACTTTCTACATAATTAGCAATCTCATAGCATCTTAGTCTCATCAATATATTGTAAGATATTCTAACAAGATCAACACATTCAATCGTCATAACTTGAGTAACGTCCAATGCAATTTCGTGGGGGTCCAAATGTGAAATAAATAAAAGAACAAACAGATGTACAAAAATAGAAATCTGGGTGGTATATAATACTAACAATTTTTTTTTCTTTTGATACTTGATATAATCTATGGTTTGAAAACAATGTTGTAAAAAATGAGAATGTAGAAGAGGTCAAGCTGTGATGAACTAGAGAAGTTGATCAGCTTGCAACAATACTCTCCGAAGCTCACTCTCCATTGCTTTCAACGCCACCGGCTTTCTCACAACTCCATTGATACCAATCTGCCTACACTTGTCCCACATTTCTTCGTCTAAGCTCACCGTCATTGCCACAATCAACGGCCAAGATCGGCTCCTAATCCTCATGGCCACTTCATAGCCGTCCATCTCAGCCATTTGGAGATCAAGCATTACCACTTGGAACAACGACGAAGATGAGGACGAGCCCTGACCAATGGCGGTGAGGCAATCAAATCCTGAGGATACCGCGGTTACAATGCATCCAAGTTTTTCTAAGAGTTTACGTGTAACCGCCCGGTTTGAATCGTTGGTGTCAACTAGTAAAACTTGCAAGCCACGTAATAGAGAATTCGAATGAGGTTGAGGGTGGTGGTCTGGCACTGGCGACTCGCCTGATCCGTGGACTAAAACGGAAGGTCGACGTCGAAACCGGAGGAGCAATGACATGGTTTCCGGTGAACCATCCAAGCCAGGGACTACCGATATATTCCCTTGAATCAGCTGCACAAAGAATTAACTAATTTTTGTTATACCCAAATTATTAGGTGAGAATTTCTGAAAGAGATTTGTATGAAAAAACTCACCTGAACCACTTTCTTACAAACACCAAAGCTTAGATCTTTCCCTAACCCGTAGCCGGAGAATCCTTCTGGATCTTTTGACGAAACAGACGCAAATGATTGAGAACCGGAATCATCATTCTCGACATTCATTTCGAATCTTATATATACATCTCCATCTGATGAAGAAGCTGGTGATCTCCAAGCAGCCCATCTTTGATCACTCCTCTCCATGCTTCCTCTTTCTTTCAAAACCTTTAACATCACCGACGATCCCTCTTCACGTTTTCTAGAGGTCACTAAACTACCAACCATGTGAAGTATGACCTGAAAGACTCTTCTTTCATCACCTATTACATTATCCGGAAGAGACTTCTCTGCCTCAACCGTAAACCGAAACCTATTGTAAAGACACAAACATCTAGCCAAGCAAGCTGATTCGCGGATCGTACAATGCAGACTAAATGGTTTCATCTCAGTCACAAATCTACCATCTGACACATCCATTGCATCCCCAACCAAATTCGACATAACATTTCCGGTTTTCACCATTGTATCAACAATCATCTTCTGCTCGGTAGTCAATTTCTCGTCCTGAATCATCGATAATAACCCGAGAATAGAGTGCATAGGCCGTCTCATCCCTTCGCTCATACCTTTCTGTAGCATATTCCTTGCTTGGCTTGCCCTCATAGCGTCTCGCTTCGCCATTTGTAATGCCCTGTTCTGTTCCGCCAGCTTCTCCCTCATGAGCTGAGACTCCTCAAGAACCGCTGCGTGAGACAAGGCAACCGCAACTTGATCTGCGACAACCTTAACAATGTCAATCTCCTGATAAGTCCAATCCCTAGGCTGCCCGCTTGGTAAGACGCAGACAAGTATCGCATAACACGTCTGAATGGATTCCGGCGTCCCTCCTTTAAAATCCGACACACGAAGCATGGGCATTCGAATGGCAGCCACGGGTCCAATCTCATCAACATCTCCACCACTAGCTCGAGCAATCAAAGAGTCAATACTCAAAATATTAACTTCATCGGTTTCCCGAATGCTCACAACATCCAAATCATCCATAGAAACAGAGCAACAATAAGTACTCGTCCTCCCTCTCAGCTCATGAGTGAGATTCATCTCAGTTTTAGCATCGTTTGGCATCCAAACGGCACAATTCTGTAACCCCAAAGTCTTGGAAAGCTCAACCAAAGTGGTGTAAAGAATGGTGTGGCGATCCAAAGACTTACGAATCTCTTGAGTAAGCATACGAACGTGAAAGCCAGTCTCTTTCTGAATCATAATGAGTCCAACCTCACGTCCAAGCTCATGAGCCTTCTTCTTAAGCATAAACTCCCTAACTTTGACTTTCAAAAGCAGAGGAAACAGAGTGATGAGGGTGATGGCAGTAGCGCAAGAGACAAGAGCAGTCAACATCTTGAAAATAGTCAACGCCACCATGAGCTTGAAAGGGTGAGCTACGTAAGTCCAACCATGGAGGAGATGAGTCATCCCACACAGAACAATGAAGGCGATGAACTCGAAGAGTACCCATTTGAATGGAACGTTTGAACAGCTCACGAAGTAAAGTAATTCGATTGGGATTGAGAAATAAGCGACGGCGATTAAGAAATCGCTTACTCTTTGTGTCTCTAAGATGTTCTCTGTGCTCCAGAAACTTCCTTCGTCTTCACAGTTACACCGTGGATAACCGCCGTTTCCGGCCGCCGCCGGCGAAACCCATATCACCACCGAGATTAGAATCAATAACCCAGAAGCAACTTCTCGCATTATCTTCAGTGGGAAAAGAAATTGCTTAATCCATGAAAGAAATTAAACTCTGCAAGTAGGAGAACATTTTTAGAGTGTATAAATTCAAACTTTAATTTGATAAGAACATGCAAAAATGGGAAAACGAAATTGGAAAACCTAAAAGATATGATTTTGGATCAAAACTGTTTCGATTCTCAAGATCTCATCGACATGTGAGATTCCGACAGAAACACTTGCCAAAATCTTCTATTTCTCGCTTGCATTCTGATGTTTGCTCTCATGAAGGAAGACAACGACGAGAGAGAGAGAACAAATTGAGAATTCTGAAAAAGAGAAAAGAAGATAGCGACAAATCTGAATCTGCTTTTAATTTATATAAAAAACGTGCAAGTATATGTGTGTGTAGTTGTGGCGGAGTTGATGCCGGGAAGGACGTGAAACCGCCGTGAGCCGCCGTTGGAAGAAAAAGGGAAGTGGAATGTGTTTGTGTATATATATAGGTGTAAGTAAAGGTATGAGCCGTTGGTTTTGCAATTTCTTTATTCTTTTTTAGATTTAGAAACTTAGTGGGACCTACTTGGTTCTTACATGAACCGAACTTGGACGCCCTTTTGATTTTTTTTTCTCGTAGTTGTTTCTTTCGTTTTTCACTAATTTTTGTTTTTTCTAATCACTAATGTATTAATAACTAAAATATTTAACTTTTGTTATTGTTTTCTCCTCCTTCCCAATTGGTAGAAACAAATGTTTTTTTTTAATGTAGCTTACACAAGCTGTGAATTAAAAACTAATTTAATAGGTACTCTGAATTTATCGAAATCCTGTGTATCCTGAGAATGTGAATATAGAATAAAACTTTTTGTATACACAAATGAGTAAAATAATTATTTTTAGTGTTGGAAACCAACAAGCCACATGACGTGAATCTAGGAACCTAAAATATTTTAAAATATGCGAGTTGTATAGTCTTTATATGTACTAAGGGGTACATTTTTAGAAATAAGCTTTGTTTCATCGTTGAGGCTAAATGTATAGAGTAATGATAATAAACAAAAGAGCATAAAATCTAACGCTAATCACTGTGTTTTGAACTGACACAAGTAGTCACTAATCGGATAGCGATTCTAATTAATTAATATCTTAATTACTAAAATAGTACCTAATAGTAAAACAATGCTTTTTTCTTTTGTTCGACAAAATAACGCTTCTTGATTAAAATGAGGGACCTACAAAACTTAGATATTTTTAATGTTTCCTCCACCATACATGAATCTGAAAAGCAATTATTATTTGAAGAATACATGTAAAAAAATGTCTTCAAAATTATTAAACATTTACTAAATATACCACTATAAAAGCCATTAAAAAGAATTTGATTCATCCAAAGTAAATATCACATCGTTTATAGCACATATTATGGATCCGAATTGTGATAGCGGTTTTGAAAGTGCGGGAAAAACGGATTTAAATTGTGGTGCGGTTTAATTGCGGTACGTGCGGAATGCGGAACAAGTGCGGTTATTGTAGAAAAGAAGATACAAAATAATGTTTGATTGGTGAAAAACAACAGTACAGAGTAAGTGAATTGATTAGTAAAAAAACAAACAGTGCATGTCGTAAATAATATAGAAACAAATATATTTGTACAACTAATGTAACTGAGTGAATTAATTTTTTTTTGTATTACTGGAAAAAGTTCATAAAAATTATTAATTTAAAATAAAAAATTTAAATTATTAAGTAGACTAATATAGAACAATTTTAATTAAAACTAGTTCGGTTTCGATACGGTATCTTCTATTCGGTTTGATTCTTGTTCAGTTTACGAAATTTTTTTTATTATTATATTATAATCATATTTAGTAAGTTAAACTATGTTTTATATAATTTAACAGAGTTATTAAAAGTATTTTAGCAACTAAGATTTTAAATAAATAATAACTTATTTATAAAAAGAATGAAAGTTAAAGAAAAGAGAACATGTAACAAAATTTTGAATATATAAATTTATAACGCTTAAGTATAAAGAAAAAAATTGAACTAAAAAATTAAAATAATTATTAAAAAATTTTGGAGTGCGTTTTTCAGCAAAATCGCTGCATAATAGCAGCTTGTTACGTGTTGGTCATATTTTTAAGTTTCTAAAGTACAAGTGCGTATTTCACTTTTTTCGAGAAATAAAAAAATCAAATAGAAAAATATTGTGATTGGTGTAAAGAGTGCAGTATTACAATAAAAGTTGTAAAACCGTACCGCGCTTACGTTCCCATTCATTACCTAAATACACCATTTCGAATGGTATAATTTTCATTAAAACATTGATGGTGTGAAGTTGTTTCTTGGCTTGGTGGGTGACTTGTTAGCATCGTTGATGTTATCATGTTTTCGCGCTTTAGGAATAAACTTTAGATGTATTTTCATATCGTTAAGTGTCTCATTTAGAGTTTTTAAGACTAGTTCTTGGTCATTTTTAGTGTTTCGTGTCTAGAGTCCTTAGGATTGTATATTCCTCTCTTCTTTTACCATTTTCAGGTTGCCTTGGATCAAAAACGGGAGAACAAACGTAGTCGAACGGAGCCTCAAGTCGCAAAAAGATGGAGAACCACATTCAGACTCATACGGACCACAAATACCGACCCACGCATGTAATGCGCAGATCGGTATTCATATACCGACCACACAATACCGCCCCACGCACGTCCGTATTGAAACCAGATGGATTAGAGAACTCCGATGCTCGATACCGATCTCAATACCGAGCCACGCATGCTCTGTCTAGCTCGGTATTCAAATACCGATCACAATACGGAGCCACACCCCTGAAACGCGCAGCTCGGTATTCAAATACCGAGCTGCCAACATCGATCTGCGCACGTCCGTATCAAAACCAGAGAGATTTGGAGCATCTGACGCCAAATACCGAGCTGCAAATACCGACCTGAGCGTGCCTTGCACAAGTCGGTATTGTCCCCGATTGAAGAAATGTGATTGAACCAAACCGGATTTTCCGGTTTAAACAGAACCAATTCCTAATCTACAATTTAAAGACATTTTCCTTGTATTAAACCTAAGCTTGATTTTGCAAATTTC
>OVAN01003974.1:0-27226 GCA_900406275.1 Anastatica hierochuntica
ACAAAACTCTTCATTTTCAGCAAGTTTATTGTCATAACAAAATCTACCTCGGCGAGTGTCAATATTCCTAGAAGTAGATATCACTAAAGGCCTATGGTCGGAGCCTTCAAAAGGAAGGAATTTAACTAACGCCGAGGGGTGTTGAGCTAGACACTGTGAATTTGCCATCGCTCTATCTAGACAGCACCATACCGTATGGGTTCGGCGTTTACCCGTCCAAGTATATTTGTTCCCAACACTTTTCAAATCCGTAAAGCCACATGTAGCTATCATTCTCCGGAAGTTGTCAAAACTACTCTCAGGTCTTCTAGGTCCACCTTTCTTTTCGTCATTGGATATGATCTCATTAAAATCACCGGTTATAAGCCACGGTTCAGTTCTTGTAGTAGAAATTCTTTCAAGTCGTTCCCAAAGTATATGACGATTAAATGGTTTGGGAAAGCCATACACAAAAGACAAGTAGAAAGATAATTCATTAAACTTGATTTCAAGATCTACAAGGTTTGTATCAGAAAAACAAAGAGAAACAGAAACTGAATGCTTAATAAAGATAGTTATACCCCCACTAAGGCCTATAGGAGGTACAGTGATAACCGAATCATAATCGAGATCACTACAAATGTCTCTAATATAGTCATCTTGTTGCTTAGTTTCCAAGAGGCAAATGATGTCCGAGAGGTACTTCTTTCGTATCTCCTTGAGGCGTCGAACTGTCAAGGCAATGCCCAATCCTTGACAGTTCCAAACAGATGTATTCATGGCGAAAGTGGTGGTCTCGGGCCCACCTCGCCACGCACAACATCATTAGTACCACCACTTGACTCACACTTCTCACGGATCTGAACCTTACTCCTTTCAGAAATGAAGTTATCCTCCACCGATTTGCGCTTGAGGTGTACCCGTGTTTCTTCTCCATCTGTTACAGAAAGCGGTGTAGACAAATTCATCTCATTCACAATATCGTCATTACCCGCCAAAGGAGAGTTCATCGAATCATCTTCCATGAGTATCACTTTCGTATCGGAGTGATCATCCACTTGGTCAGACAAATCCTCAGAGCTATCATCCTCACGCACCAGCTCCACAACCCGGTCAGGTCCAACCATGCCGCGGGATTTGTACTGCCTTTGAGTGTGCTTGACGATGTTCTAACCCATCCTCCATTCGGTCCAAAGGCTCATACCCCCTGTGTCCATTCTCCCTCACACCATTAATCTCATCAGCCTCTTCATCATTGATCTCCCGGAGAACTACGCCACCATTTGGGTTCTGCGGCGGTGGAGGCTCCATTCCATCATCGCCATCACTCATATCCGACTCGCCACCATTAGTATGAAGCAAGCAGCGACCCGAGTCATGGGTAATTCTGCCACAGACATCACAAAAACCTCGCAATCGTTCGTAATGAAAGGTGAGCAAAGTGTTAACTCCCTGTGTAAACTGAAAATGTCTTTGAAATCGCAGTGGCAAATTGATGTCCCAATTAATCTGAACACGGACAAACGCAGCACGAACTGCCGCCGCAGGATCATAGTCAATGTTCATCAACGGACCCAGGGCACGGCCAACATGAGCCACAACTTCACGGTTCATATACTGGTAAGGTATACCGCGTACCTGCACCCAAAACCTGATGAAATTCATCATCAGTGGATTCATGAGCGGCGTCCACCTTTCGAGAATGAGCATGCGATTGGCAAAGGCCCATGGACCGCGGCGGAGGACAGACAACATCAGATCTTCAGAGGGAAATACAAATTGAAACCGGCGATTCTCAACTATTCGACCATGAGTAATACCATTGAGACCCCAAATCCTTGGTAAGTTTGCAACAATGGCCCTGATGTTTTGACGCCGTGGCATCACCGGCCTCCCAATCAGGATGAAACGGTTCTCTTCCTCAGCCTGCCTCACAACAGCCGGCGGCGGAGGATATGGGTCATCTTCAACGCCGAGGTCAAGATCCTGGAGATTACGTCGTAGGTTGTCGGCCATTTGAAATAGAAACAGATTGAAACGGAGAAGAGGAAGGAGATTTGCATATCGATTTTGGTTTTGGGTTTGAGATTTGTGGAAGTTTTGGAAGAAAAATTTTCGATAAATACAAAGGCCATCACGATTTGAGAGAGAAATCGTGGGAGTTTTTCTGATTAAATATAAATGGCATTCTTCGAGAAAATAAAAAATAATGTGTCGATCTATGTCTATTGGGTGAGTTGGGTCAATATGTTAATTGCTTAAAAACGTTATATCAGGTAACATTTTTTTTTGTCATCAGACTAGTGGCTTAATAGTTTCCTGAAAAGAGCATTACCCCGGGTTCGAACCCTGTAAGTGAGCATGGCCAACAAAGGTAGTAACCACTGTACCACTTGTGCCCGCTGATAATATTTTATGAGACAAATGTGTGTTGTTTTAAAAGCATAAAAGCAATATAAACATTCGAGAAATCTTTAGAGAGTAAGTTTCTAAAAATACCATCGTTCTCCCATTGTATTTTTTTTTTTTTTGTCACACGTTCTCCCATTGTATTTCCATCACACTACCCTCTCTATTTCCATGGTCCTTCTCCCAATTTTCCCGCGAGAAATTTTCTCATTCTTCCATAATCATGGGATCAAAAGAAATGAAAAAGAGAAAAAAGTCACGACGCAACTTTAGTATCCTAACATCTCTTTCTCTCTCTCGTTCTTTCTGTCAATCTCCATCTCTCTCTCCTACTGCGGAATCCGAGTAGCACCGGAATCCGCCATGGACGATGAATAAGATTCAGTCTCAACGTTACCTCCTCCCGGAGACCTTAACCACCGCCGCCGCCGCATCTAATCGAGGATCTAATACCGGGATTGGTAGCCAACTCAGCCTCCTTCTATGGCGGCATCAGATCCTGGACCCAGACAGCAACATCGTTACGTATTGGAACCACATCTTTCTCGTGACCTCGATCCTCGCGCTATTCCTCGATCCTTTCTATTTTTACGTCCCTTACGTCGGCGGCCCGGCGTGCCTCTCCGTCGATTTCGGCCTCGCCGCTTTCATCACTTTCTTCCGCACGGTCGCCGATCTCTTCCATCTCTTACACATCCTTATGAAGTTTCGAACGGCGTTCGTCCCGCGGAGTTCTCGGGTTTTTGGTCGCGGTGAGCTCGTCATGGATTCAAGAGAGATCGCTAAGAAATATATGAAGTCAGATTTCATCGTCGATGTAGCCGCCATGCTTCCTCTTCCTCAGGTTCTCATGCTTACTACTTTTGATTTCTTAAAATGTAGCTTCAAAATTAGCGGGGCTCTGGGGGCACATGTGAATTCCCAAGTGATGTCCAGAAACAACGTGAGGTAGTTTCCACTGTTAGGATTTGCTCTTGAAACTTCATAACGAGATCTGTGTATGGATCTATGAACAATATCTAAAAAATTTCAACAATATGAATCAAAATACAATGGTTGTGAGAACTCCTAAGCTAAGTTTGAATTAGATAATGAGACATCCATTGTTTCCGGTGGAAGAATTGTCTTACCAATATCAAAATGGTAGATGGTTTCTATAATTTGATTCGTGTGTTCATAAAGGAAATTGTTAGATTGTGTTACTTTGAATATCAAAGCAAAAATGTCTTGATTATGGTCTAACTTAAGATTATAAAACAGAGATAAATATACATTATCGGAGCCTCAAGCTTGTTCTAACCATCTTTTGATCTCAGCTTGTTATTTGGCTAGTAATTCCAGCAGCCACAAACGGGACAGCGAATCATGCCAATAGCACTCTCGCCTTTATTGTTCTGGTTCAATACATTCCAAGATCATTTATCATATTTCCACTCAACCAAAGGATTATCAAAACAACCGGTTTTATCGCTAAGACTGCTTGGGCGGGAGCTGCATACAACCTCCTCCTCTACATCCTCGCTAGTCATGTACGGTTTCTCTGTGCCTCTGTCAGTCTCTAGATATCTTCAGTTTGACTTGATAAGAATCTCCATTTGTGGGCAGGTATTAGGAGCATTGTGGTATCTATCATCAATCGGCCGACAGTTCTCGTGCTGGTCCAACGTATGCAAGAAAGAT
Organism: Anastatica hierochuntica; assembly: GCA_900406275.1. NCBI lineage: Eukaryota > Viridiplantae > Streptophyta > Magnoliopsida > Brassicales > Brassicaceae > Anastatica > Anastatica hierochuntica. The sequence continues at coordinate 4,069 of OVAN01003974.1, forward strand.
AACGCACTGAGAGTTTTAGATTGTCTTCCGAGCTTCTTGGACTGCAAGAGTCTGCAGCAACCTGAGCGTCAGTATTGGCAGAACGTTACTCAAGTCCTTTCTCATTGTGATGCTACAAGCAGCACTACCAATTTCAAGTTCGGGATGTTTGCTGAAGCCTTTACCACTCAAGTTGCTACCACAGATATTGTGTCCAAGTACTTATATTGCCTTTGGTGGGGTTTAAGAAATCTTAGGCATGATAAACCTTTGATCCAACAAGTTTTTAGTCTTCTCTATTTTAAATTATCTTCTTTTGGTTCTAATAATTTTTTTATTTCACAGTTCTTATGGACAGAATATAACCACAAGCGTATATCTTGGCGAGACACTTTTTTGTATTACTATATGTATTTTTGGTTTGATTCTCTTCACACTCCTGATTGGTAACATGCAAGTAAGATTTTGAGCTTCTTTGTAAAACTTTTCAATACATAAACATTGTTTTTGGTTTTTCTAATCTTTTTATTTTTTTTAACTTGGTGGAAAGACTTCTCTACAATCAATGTCTGTGAGAGTTGAGGAATGGAGAATCAAGAGAAGAGACACTGAAGAGTGGATGAGGCATCGTCAGCTACCTCCAGAGCTTCAAGAACGTATCCGTAGATATGTTCAATACAAATGGCTTGCAACACGAGGCGTCGATGAAGAATCAATCCTCCAATCTTTACCTACGGACTTACGCCGCGAGATCCAACGCCATCTTTGTCTCGCCCTTGTCCGCCGGGTACAATATATATACACTGTCCTAAAAAAATGAAGGTTATGGATTTGATTGTTGTTTAATTCAGAAATCACATGATTTGGCTAAAAATACAGGTTCCCTTCTTCTCTCAAATGGATGATCAACTTCTTGACGCTATTTGTGGATGCCTCGTCTCGTCTTTAAGCACAGCAGGGACCTACATTTTCCGTGAAGGAGATCCGGTTAATGAGATGTTATTTGTGATTAGAGGACAAATAGAGAGCTCAACAACAAATGGAGGAAGATCTGGTTTCTTCAACTCCACTACTCTAAGACCTGGAGATTTCTGTGGTGAAGAACTCCTAACATGGGCCTTAATGCCAAACTCTACACTCAATCTTCCATCTTCAACTCGAAGCGTCCGTGCTCTCTCAGAAGTTGAAGCATTTGCTTTGAGTGCAGAGGATCTCAAGTTTGTTGCTCATCAGTTCAAACGTCTTCAAAGCAAAAAGCTGCGACATGCTTTCAGGTACACCATAGATAAGATTCTTTTGATGTCCTAAATGGATCTAGTCGGGTCTTGATTTAGGACTGCAATGGCCCGACCCCGACTTCTTAAAATGAAGCAAATTGAATGGTTGAAGGGGCTTTTGGCTCACAATAAGATCCAGTCATAACCTAGAATTGAATCTTATATGTCCCATTTTTCAGGTACTACTCACATCAGTGGCGAGCATGGGGTGCGTGTTTTGTCCAATCCGCATGGAGAAGATACAAAAGAAGAAAGCTAGCGAAAGAGCTCAGTCTGCACGAGAGCAGTGGATACTATGAAACAGGTTACTATGAGGAAGGAGATGAAGAAACCAGAGAATACTACTATGGAAGCGGCGAAGATGACAATTTTGAAGACGAGAGAATATCAGTGGACAACACAAACAACAACCAAAATCTAGGAGCAACAATATTAGCATCAAAATTCGCAGCAAACACGAGAAGAGGCACAAATCAAAAGGCTTCAAGTAGTAGTAGTACTGGTAAGAAAGATGGATCTTCAAACAGTTTAAAGATGCCTCAACTATTTAAACCAGATGAACCTGATTTCTCAATTGACAAAGAAGATGTTTAAAAGGGTAGAAAAATGAAAACTTTTGTGTTGAATGTTTGGTTTAGATTGGTAAATAGATAGGAAATTCCATAATTATTTCAAGTTCTAATACCATTTTTTCGGTTTGAGAATGTTAGATATAGCAAAAGAATGTAGAGTAGTACATTGTTCTTAAACTATATATCTCAATGTTATATTGTATGATTGTTTACCATATCAGATTGAACAATAAGGTGATCGTAAGCTCAGCAAAGAACTCAACTTTGTGAGATCAACTTTATTGGTTTAAGTTCGGTACAAAGTACAAAACCGGTTCGGTTATCCAATCCTCTTAACCCCTCTATTCATCACTAGACAACTTTTTAACAACCTTATTTGACTCTTTACTCTTACATATATAGCTCATCAAGAAGCGAATCCAAATTCTTCCAAGACGAACCGGTCCCTTGAGCCAAAGCTTTTTTCGCCATTTTCGCATACTCTTTCACATTCTTCCTGGCCATCTTCCCCATCTCTCCTTCCATCAATTCTTTAACCTAAATATGTAGTCCAAATAAATAAAATGAAACCAACGGGAAAAGGCATCCTTTTTGTTATTTTGCTGTTTAAAGTGTAAACATTTTGTTTTGGTGCAAAATGCTAATATGTCATGGTATATAGCATATACCTTTCGACTAATTTCTTCCCTTGTCACTAACCCTTTCAATCTTCCATCTTCTGTTTCGATTCTTAGTCCAATCTTTAGCTCTTCCACTACCAATTTCGCATTTAGAGGTTGCTCAGCCATCATCGGCCAAGCGAGCAGCGGAATCCCGGCGCATAAACTCTCTTGCGCCGAGTTCCATCCGCAATGGCTTAAAAATCCTATGACACTTTCATGTGACAATATCTCCCATTGGTCCACCCAATTTTTCACAATCATCCCACGTTCTTTCACTCTCTTTCCGTATTTTCCCTCTTCAATTACTTCTTCCAAGTCTGTTCTCGTGACCCACAAGAAGTTTACCTTTTTATCAGAGAAACAAAAACATGTTAAATTATTAAAATTACTTTTCTCTTTGTCGGTGCACATGTCTACGGATTGATTGAGGATACGTACGTTATGATTCAATGCGAACTAATTAGTTAGATGTTCCTTCGTACTCCAAACTAAAAGTTTTATAATGCGTCCGTGCATGCATGGAACTAGGTCATATATTACTTTTGATTTTGTGAATTATAAATGTCGGATGAAACATTCGTCTACTCCGTAAATCTCAGAACCGACCCTGATTATACGATCGTCACTTGAACAAACTATTAATCAAAACTAATAAATATATGTTAGGTACCTTTGAATCTTCCAAACCCAATGCTATTTCCTTGAGCTGCTCGTTCGATATATCTGCTTGCGTTCCAAAGGCCATATACAAAACCGGACGTCCTTCCTCTCGCTTCCCGTCCAACCAGTGAATCCATTCCGGTTTATCATTAACCGGTTTAGGAGGATCTACTAAACACAAAGGTCCGATACACCACGACTTCGAACCACCGTTATGACGAAGCTGGTGGTCAACGAACGTTGACTCTAGCTCGTAAAAGCTATTGACTATAACTCCATGACTTTTCTTCGTGGATACCATTTGGTCCACGAATAGCTCGAACTCTGGAACCGCTTGATTCGGGTCCGTGATAACCAAGTCAAACTCGCACTTCTTTACTCGGATCCATGGAAAATCCGGTATAGTAACCGGTTCGGTATCGGATATAACAATTCCCGGTTTAGTAAAAAGCTTGTGTTTCGAAACCGAGAAGAAGATGGCTGCCGAATAGGAGTTCATGCCGTAGAAGGCGAGTCTCGGGATATCAAACTTAGCCGCAGATTCTAATGTCCACCAGAGGAATCCATCGGAGACGATGAAGGAAACTTCTGGAAGATTCTTTAGTGTTTCTTCGAAGAGTGGCTGAAGAGATTTCGTTGCACGCGTGAAGGGCACGTAGAGAGACATGGAAGGAAGCTTGTCGGTGCTCTCGACGCCGGGAGGAATTCCGGCGATGTTTTCCGGGAATGGTAGAGAGATTACTTTGATTGTTGATGATGATATGTCGTCGGAAAGGAAGTTTGAGATGAAAGATTTGTTTTTTGGGGTGGTGAAGACTGTGACGGTAATGGTTTGTTCTTCGCCGGAGACAACACGGAGGTGACGGAGCAGGAGACGGCCGAATTGGAGGAGAGGAATCGTGTGGCCCTTTGACATGTAAGGAAAGAGAACCGCATGATGTGATGATGATGATGATGATGATGAAACAGCCATTGTTCTTTCTTACGTTGTTTTCATAAAAGTTTATTTATAGAATATTTTGGCCTAAAGAAAAACCTTTATTTTTTTTTCGCCTAAAGAAAAACCTTTATTTATAGAATGAGTTTTACACCTTTTTAGTTGAATTTCTAAAGAAGTGTTATTGTTTCTTTCACTTTTTTTTTGGTAATTAATGTTAACACATTACATTATTTTGTTTTCAATTTGACTTAAGCCATGTTCGTCTTTTCATTCAGATGATCAATTTCTCGTTCATTTCGATGAAACTGTGACTTTTGTTATTCGTTTAGTGCATAAGTAATATGTCTTTATTCTTCTATTTCATTCCTTTGGAAAATTAATCAAATACAATTCATGCCGATCCTGTGTCCAAATGAACCATGTAGTTGCATGGGATCATGGACTACATGGATTGTATTTGATGTGTTCTTCCTAGAGAATTAGCGATGCATGTTCATGCATGCCCGTATCCCATTTATTACAGCTTTTGGACATGTGTTTTGTGTGTTTTATGTCGGTTAGCATCATTAGAGCATGTACAATGATGTTGCTCACAAAGAATCCTTAACTATTCATTTTTATTTTTATTTTTCAGATTTACAAAAAAAAAAATTCAGCCAATCACGGACCGCCACGTATCAGTAGGGCCCGTGAATAGTGAAGAGACTCTTTGAGTTGGGATCCTTAATTAAAAATTTTAAGGATTCTTTTCTCTAAGAATCCTTAACTATTTACATTATTATATTGTTTTTTCTTAAGGATTCCATTTAAGGATCTCCATACCCTTACCCATCAATTTAGGATGGTTTCTTAGAATAAAAAAAAAAAAAAATAAGAAGACAAGTAAGAGAGATGAGAGAGTTTCTAAAAACAATGAAATAAGACCAAAAACATTGCAGGTTCTTAGTCAAGCTCATAAAAAAATATAATATAAAAATCAAAAAGGGAGAGAGAAAATAGGAGTCGATCTCTTCGGACTCTAATGTAAGAGTCGGTTCTTCCAAGTTTTTTCTCTGTCTCTCTCTGCGCCACTTTCTCTCTCTTTCTCTTTTTTTTAAAAAATTTTATTAATATTATAATATTAAGAACCTCTGAAAGGTTCTTTAGCTTAATAATGCTCTAAGGACATCTCCATCCATGAACCTCTCAAAAAATCTTTAACTATTCATGGGTCCCACCATTTTATTATTAAAAAAAAAAACAAAATTTTCGGCCAATCACGGACCGCCACGTGTCCGTGAATAGTTAAGGATCAATCCTTAACTAAGTTATTTAAGGATTTCTCTCTCCAAAAATGCTTAACTATTCACGGGTGGGACCCGTAAATAGTTAAGGATTTTTGGATTAAGATACCGAGGATGGAGATGCTCTAAGAAACTCATATTGCATTTTTAAAAAACCCCTTTTGATGTGTCACTTCCCTATTAGTTGTTAAAAATAAATAAATTAAAATAATACTTTTTTTTAGAAACTCATTAGAAATTTTGGATAATGATGCTGAGTATGTAGTTTCTTGTAGACACAATGGTAAAAAAGAAATAAAGGAAAAATATGAAGAACTTGAATTCTTTAACAAAAAAAACTTGCTTCTTACCGACAAAGATTTATTCGGACATATGCTTCTTTTTACCAAAAGAAAAAAACTTGCTTCTTAGTTCTTCATATCATTTTCATTACGATAATAATGTTATCCACAGTTTCAAGTTATCTGGAAATAGGGTATGATTAACTATGGTCTCTTATGATGGAGTTTTTAGGATCAGTTAAGAGACCGTCTTTTAGTTTTTAACTAAAAAAACTAAGAACAGTCTCTTATAGTTCTTATTTAAGAGACGGTTTTTAGTTTTTTTAGTTAAAAACTAAAAGACCGTATCTTAACCGACTCTAAAAATCTCATCCTACCAAACCATGTTAACCATGGTCTTAGATAATCATTTTTGTTGTCCACTATGATTCTGAAAATGATATAAATAACAAAAATTTTAAAGTTTATTTGAATTGAAATCAAAACTTGTTCGGCTATAATAAGCTATAGTATAGTCTAGTTTATAAAAATAAAGTTATAAATATACAAAATATGTGTTTGAAACGGTTGAGAAATCTATCATATGGCCTAAAATTATCTAGGCGTTACGGCTAGGGTTTGCAAAAAAAGTAGTCCTTGGTGAGTCATGCATGATAGGTCCTTCTTTTTCCCCGTCATGTCACTTTTGGAATCTTTCTCCATTATTATCAGACCTTATTATAAACACACAGAGACTTAACAAACAAATATTAGAAGTTGTGGAACTGGTATTTAAAATGAAACCATTACATGTTAACGTATACTAGTATTGGCTCAAAACTTTAAAATTACTAGGTGACTGTCCGCGATGTGGCGATGTGAATATTATATGAAACTCTTTTTTCGTAGATATCGCAAAGCCAAATGCTAAGAATTTGTAAGGACATCCAAAAAATCAATTATGGATGCTAGTACACAATTGAGAAGAATCTCACCGTAGACATAACAAAACATTGTCTCGCTCAGACCAAAAAAGCTTATAGACATGTACTCGCTGTTAGATATCTGTCATATCTATAGCTTATCGGTCTATGCAAACTTGTATTCTTCTTCTTTAATACGCTTTTTCCTAAGATTTAGTGATACAAATATATATATTTTTTTCCCAGTGTTATTTATTGATCATCAAACCAGTTACACAAACTTAAAGCCGATAAAAGCGTAATGCTTTTCCAGAGCCAAAAGCCGACGGGTTTAAAGAGACCCCCGGAACCAAACAAAACGACATTAGAACAACTAAAACATCACCATACAAGAAAAGAATGAAAAACTAGAGAATTACCGAAATAAACATAAAGATAATTACGAACTGTGGGGAGAGTGACACCGATTGAAAGAGTAGTGGAGCTGAGCTTTACAAGCCACAATTATTAGACATGATCTCCGAGCGACACTCATTATATTGCTCATTTACTGTAAATGAGCCACGAGAAAATCGCCGAGATAACAACCAGGCCGAAGAACCTAAACACCATTGTAGGTATCAGTTGAAAGTCGACGACCAAAGGCTAGATGCTCTACACAACTCTTTACTGAGGACCCGGAAACGACTTCTCAAAAGCATCCCGTAGATCCTAACTAGTAGGAGAAGGACACCTCTCGCTCAGCCCATAAACCACATAGAACGCAAATACGAACAAAGCACTAAATAACAGAACAAATGGTTTAACCCCTTAATCCACTTCCTACTAAATATCATATTTCTTCCTAACAAACCAGAGTTGCTAGATACCAAACTAGATATACACAGACCTTTATGGATCTTCAAAAACAGAGCATTGAAACCAGGAACTAGAGGCGACCAGCAACCACCGAGAGCTAATCACTCCCAAAGGAGTGATACGAATATATATAGGATTTACTAATAGAGTTGTAGTATTTATTAATATGCATACAATGGCCCTGTTCGCGTTAGTGACAGCGGCAATAAAAATAGTTACGACGGAAAGCGAAATAATCACGATAGAGATAAAACCAGTCGCCGGAAATAGTCTTCGGTGTTATCTGTGTCATTTTAAGTGGACGCTACTTTAATCAGCGTTCTTTCGTGTGTAACGCCGACCTGTTGCTTCTTTGACAAGCGACAATTATATATTCTCTAATTGTCGTATTGTTTTATTATTTATTATAATCATCGCCGTTTTCCTTTGTCGCTGTCGCTAAAGCAGCGACTCATTAAAGAACAGGGTCAATATGCATAGTTATATATGTTTTTTTAAACATGCATCTTATATATTAAGTATGAAGTCAGTTTGCACCAGATTAAAAGTTGGACTGGTTGATTACTATTTTTCCCTTAATGAACTATTTGATTAATAAAAAAATCATTCATAAATTTATTTATTTTTTTAAAACAAAAATGAAAATAATAAATAAAAAATGAAGTTAATAAAGAAAATATTCAAAAAATATTTATCTTTAAAAATCATGATTATCATGAATGAGTTTATTAATATATTTGATATATTTGATATTTTAATCAAAAAAATAATATATATATAATTCTAAATATGATGTAAGATAAATATATCTTAAAATAAAATAAATTAAAAAATAAAATTACATTACTCAATAAATCAATCATACTTTATATAAAATTTATTATATTTAAATAATTATTAAGATATTGTATATTTTGATTAACTAAAAAAACCATACGAAGTTATGAACTAGTAAAATGTCATATCTACTACTTTTTGATAGCTATATAGAAAATAAATTTACTAAATAACGAATCGACATTTTTAGTATTGAATAAAACAATTTAAAATTTAATATTATAGTTTCTAGCGGGGTCAAACGTCAACATCTGTAAAATATTCAATCTTATGCAAGATATGCTAAATGAAGTAATATAGTATTTAGGATTATATTTTTTGCGGGGTCGAATTTTAAATCTATAAAATATTTATATCTTATACCAAAAAAATGTGCACTACTTTATTTTAAAATTCATATAATAATTTGTATTTTCTAAACAAAAATTACATGATTAAAATTTTAAAAGTCGAATTTTTTTTTTTTTGTCATCGTAGCCTAGTGGCAGTTCCTCTCACTAGAGGCAGGTGCAGGGTTCGAACTCTGGTTTCGTGAGATGGATGCAGAGGTGGTGCAACCACTGACCCACTTGCTCCTCTCAAAGTCGAAAATTTTAAGATATCATTTTTTAAATATCTAATTATATTGAAATAAATCGAAATCAAAGAGAGATTAAGTTTAAACATCAAAAAAAAGGAAAACAAACTACATGAACTCACTTTTGTCAAATATCGTATAGTTGAAAATTTTAAAAGTCAAAAATTTTTACATATCAAATCTAAAATTTACAAAATTTTAATGCCCGCATATTATGCGGGCCAACTAACTAGTACTTTGGTATAGTATTTGTTAATATGCATAATTTATGTAATATCAATTTTATTAAAACAGAAGCACAACAACATTTGTCTACATGTGGTATTACTAATTTTGGACTCTTATATTAATATTAACTATGCATCGTAATATGTCGTCTAACCACTTGTCAATACATTAATTCAATTAATTAATTTAGTTAATTAGTAAATGATTATCCTTTCAGATTTTAAACTTTTCTAAAAACGGTTGTTTTTGTAATTGTTAATTAGTCAACTTCTTCTTTTTTACATAAAAATGTTCACTAATTAACAATTACAAAAGTGACAGTTTTAAAATATTAAATATGTATAATATTCAATGTTTTTAAAATTAAACCGGGTAATTTTTTGACTCGTAGGTCGATATGGTCCTACCGGGATCAACCCGATTTAATGATATTTTCCAAACAATATTATAATTGAGAATAAATATATTATTTTAAAATAATATTATAGTTGAAAAATATATATTACTTTAAAATATTAAACAAAGCGCTTAAAATCATAACATTTAAAAACTAAAGTATAGTTTTGCCTAAAAACTATACTAATTAATAAAATAAATTAAAAGTCATAGTTGTTGGAACTTAATTTTGAGTTTCATATGGTTGTGTACCAATCAATCCTTCCCCAACATCAAAGGTCATAGCTGTTGGAACTTCAGTGGTAGACTCTTGATTTTTTTTTTTCTTAAATCACGACTGGCATAGTGGAAATGAATGGAGTAACTAAAAGCAACTGAAGTGGGAGCTGTGAGCTGAGAAATAAGAGCTGAAGCTGAGAGCTGAGTGTAAAAGCTGAGAGCATGAGTAGAAAGTGGAAGTTGCGAGCGGAAGCTGACACTTATTATATTTTAAATAAAAATTTTGGTATGGGGTTTCAGGTCAGGTTCATTCGGGTTCACGTTTTAAGATACTTAAAATTTAGTCTCGTTCGAATATTTTTAAAGTTCGATGTTCGAATATTTTTAAAGTTCGATTCGGATATATTCGGATTCGGATCGGGTTTAGTAACTTAAGAAACCCGAATATGCCTGAAACTATTATTGGTTCGGTTCAGATTGGGATATTATCAGTTTTTTTTATTTTTTTCAATTTTTTCATGTTTTTCCGGATTTTGTTTTGTATTTTTCGAGTTTTTTTCGGTTGCTTGAGTTTCGAGTTCGAGTTCGAGTTCAGTTTTTTGAATTTTTGAATATTTCGTGATTCGAGTTCGGAATTTAAGATTTATAGCTTATGTTTTCGGGTTTTTTCGGGTATTCGTTCGACTCAGAACAATAAATTTTACTAATGAAATCTAAACGATATAGTTTATATAAATTTATATGTAATTTTAATTTGTTAACATGCTATTTTGAAATTTTATCTAAGCATATCCCTCAAATTTAACTCAAGTAAAAAAAATAGAAAAAAATATATGAAATGATTTGTTTTATTAGTGATTTCAAAACACTTCATTGTCTACCGTTATAACGTTGGGAAGTTATTACCAACTACAAAAGACAAGACACACGTGTGCTTCCCTTTTGCAATTATTTTGATTGACGTGGTCAACACTTTTGCTCTCTGCAACGTGGTTGTATACGTCATGCCAATCAACCCTTTAGAAGGTCGTGGCTTACCATGAACTCCGACTTTGTTGCATGTAGATGAGTTATGGCCATGAAAACTGCAGCTATAACAATACATTGTACGTCCATGTTGTGTAACTTTTTTACCCTTTGTAGGAGACTCATTAATGCACTTCTTCCATTTCTCATGAAGCTTATTTTTACCCTTTGCTATGACTCTTGGTAAAGGTTCAAGAGTGAGTTAATTTGTTTTCTTCTAGAACTTCAAACCATTGAGAGGACTTATGTTATCATTGTATTGTGTTGAAGTTAAATACTAATGAGAAATCAAGTCGTCTATCTTGTATTTCTTCACATCCATCACAACACGAGCGCATGACGACACGAAATTTCTGTTAAATCCCATGTTCTACAGCTACATGTATTGGACCTCAGGTTAACCTTATATGAAGTGCCATGTTCTGTTACTTCATATATACCAGTTGATCCTGGAAATGCCCTACACCATTTTCTCTCTTTCCTTCAGAAGTAATCATCGTAGCTTTTTGAGACTGAATTTATCCTTATAGTTGTGATACTTAGTCTTCCTTAATGCAATATGGACCATCGTCTGCCTCCTCATAGTATCAAGCATCTAGAATTTAAAAAGGAAAATCTCATGCTTTCTTTGTGACACTATTGCATGATTGAGAGAAGTTATTAAAGGCATCTTCACAGCATGATCTTGTCTTGAAGAATGTATGGTTGCAACTTCTAGGATTCCTCTTCATGAAAGCCTCACACACACCATTATCGTAGTTCTTTAGTGTTTGTAGACTATATGCATAATCTGTTTCATTGAAACTATCCAAAATCTCTCAAAATGAAGATTTTAGCTTTCTCATCCTCCGATAAATAGCCTTCAGGTTGCCGTAGATGTGTCTTGCACACATTCTATGCTCTACATTTGGGAATTCCTCATTCACACTTTCAATAGTCCCTACATGTAAAAAAAATGGAAACATATTATATACTTCACAACTCATGAAAAAAGACAAAAACATATGCAAACAGAATATATTTCACAGCTCGTAAAAAACAGAGACATATTTATACATTTTGTCTATCTGAGATAAAATTGAAGCCATCACCATCTTCTAGTGTTAGATCATACTTGAGTTTTTGGATGAACCATGACCATGTTTCCTACAATTGTTAGTTGTTGCCTTTTGGTGGTTGATTTCAAAAAGAAACCATTTATTCCGAAGATTGATCGACAATGTGTAAGTCATATCTTCTGTATTCCAGCAAAACACACGTAGAATCTATCAAATTTCCTCAGACCGCCTTCTCCTTCTATTGTCTTAATATAAGTTATTGAACCTAGATTTTATATGTACATAAGACAAGATAAGAAGGCATATCAGATTAATCAAGTGAGGAACTAAAAAATGGTGTAGTCGCTTGAACCATATCCTCTGTCCATACAATGAAATTTATAACCCGCTAATCCAGTTATCGAACAAAGAAACCGCAGTCGATTCAAGCACATGCACCTTTACGCCACTGTACATAATTTTGCTACCATCTTGTATAAACTTTCCATTGTGATACACCTAGGAAATAGTGTCCACTTGACCACTGAAAACGTAAAACAAAACTTATATTTATCATTGAGGCTTTTTATCGAACATTTGGTATGCATCATCTACTCATCAATATTACTCAAAAAATTCGACGACCAACTAAGCATATACACTTCTGTGTTGCAATAACATACAAAATAGACAAGTTTTTCTAGAGAAAACATGGACTTGACACGAAAATCACAATTTTTTTTTGTAAGATCTCTTACCTCATTTCCCGATTTTGCGAAAACGAGTATGTCGCAACTCAAGGTCTTTCAATCACAACTCAATATTATCAGAGTAATATCCCCTTCACTCTACTTTGATTTTAGATTTGAGCTTCTCTTAAGATGTCGATAGTTTGGAGAAGAAAGATGAAAATTTTATTGTAAAAAAGAGAACAAAACAATGACGTTTTGTTTCTTGATTAAAAACAACAGAGCTCTCTAAACGACATCGTTTAGTATTAAACGTCTGACTAAACATCTAGTCAGCATAATTAACGGAGCATCTAACGACGTAATCACGAAGGTTGATATCAGCCACTTCGTATTGAGTTTCGAATGAAAATTTTAAAAAAAATTGTGCGGGCATTTATTAGCACTGTCTCATGGTTCGAATATAAATTTTCATACTAGTTCTTAGTTGGGGCGCGAATAAGCGGAAAGCCCTAGATTGTCACATGTATTTTGAATTTACTTTAACAAAAATATTTATAAGTATTGACAAAAAACCACAATAAGATGGGTCATCATTTTGAGATTAATTAACTCCCTCAGAACCCGGATGATTGGTCTACTTTTGAGACACTCATTCAAGAATTTCATATGTTAGGGGGACACTATCCAGACTTCTTCGTAATTTCATCCCAAGTACGGAGAATAAACATGCAGACTGTTTGTCTCGGGGTACTCGTCTTCTATTCCATGATTTCATTTATATAAACTTTTTTCATCCGGATTGGACCGCTCGATACAAAGTGATTTTCTAACTAATGTTCGGTTGCAAAAAGGGCACATTTCTATTGGGCCTTCTCAGGTTACTAAAAGCCCAATATGAACCCAACGTGTCTTGTGAAAAAACAATTTTGGGCTCTGTAACTCCTTTCATTCTTTTTATGGAAATACGGAAGCGGAAGAACGGCGACAGCGACGGCCACGGTGGCGCGTCAGCTGACGGCGGAGAGGGTCGGGATTTATCCACCGGTTCTACTAAATCAGGTCGAGTACGATCTCCGGGGAAGATATTCTTGTTCTGCCTCGCGTTTCGTGTGGTAAATGCTTTGTTGATTCAGACTTATTTCAATCCCGATGAACACTGGCAATCACTTGAAGTAGCTCACCGCACTGTGTTTGGGTAATCACTTTCCTTTTCTTCGACTGTTAGATTCAATCACTTGGAATTGATTCGCTGTTTCTCTTTCTGCATTTGGAAGATCGGAGCTAAATTTTTCGATTTGATGAATTGATCTGTATCATTGGTTTCGTATATGACTCTTGAATCTCGTAATAGAATCCATAGAAGTCAGTGGTTTCGGATGCCATTTGTAAGAGTCTTTGTTGATTGATGATCATGTTGACAGATATGGATATTTGACATGGGAGTGGAAGAGAGGAATAAGAAGCTATTTGCATCCGATGATATTCGCATTCTTGTATAAAATTCTTCATGTGACAGGCCTTGATACTCCCTACATAATGGTTAGTGTAGTTCCTTTTTTCCTTCCCTTTCAAGAAATCATGTTAGTTTCTGGATTAGGGTAGAAACAATGAGTTCTTACTTTTCGATGTTACAAGCTTTTTTGAGGTCTAATTAAAAGCAGTAAAATACTGATTTTAAACATAGGTTTCTCCAGTATTCGGTTCAATTGAAATTCTGAATAAGTTCCTAGTTTGTTTAAGTGGCGTAGTGGGGGTGGTTCTGACTCTTTGTTTGACTCGTGTTTTTGTAAATTTAGCTCTCATTGTGTTCAAAAAAAGGTAGATTGAGTGGTTTATATCAGTTAACTTAACTAAGGGCTTGGGCGTTGTGTTAAATGGTTTGGGTGCGTGGTTGAGAATCATATCCATAGTCCCGTTTCCAATTTTTTTTAGTACTTTCATTTTGCACTTGTCAAAATAGTTACAACTCTTTCCTTTATTTGCAGAGTAAAGCTCCACGTCTCATGCAATCCATATTTTCAGCTCTTGGTGATCTCTATTTGTATAAACTCTCGGATGTTCTTTACGGAGAAAATGTTGCAAGTTGGACCGTATCCTTTCTTCTGCAGCATACTAATTCGTTGCCTTTTCCTTTTTGAATGATATGTATTTTCGACCTGTGATGACAAGATTAGCCTAGCTTCACAAAGAATAAACATCACCTATAAAAAAATGAAGCCAACCCACCACTACATTATAGAGTTGATTGTAGAATGATGTAACCGCATGTGAGTTAGAGATCCCAGAGCTTCAGTAATATTTTACTGAAAGACCGAGATAACTCTGTTAGCGCTTGCCATGAATATTTCCTGAATAAGCGGATCCTTTTGCTCATTGACTATGTTTTCTGTTTCCTCTTAATTTTTTTGGAAATCGTTTCTCTCTTGAATTATATTTACATTTTTTCCCAGATTGTGTCCTTAACTTTTTGGTAGCTCCTTTGTCAAATGGTAAACTGGTTCATATTCTTCTGTTTGAATCGTACTTTTTCGAACTGTTTGGAGACTGTTCTTACCATTATGGGTCTGTACTACTGGCCTTGTATTAGAGATTCTTCAAAGGACTATCCCGTAAGTCGGAAGTGGGGTTTGGTCATAGCAGCCCTAGCATGTGCCATAAGACCAACAAGTGCAATCATATGGTTATATATTGGAATGCTCGAGCTATTTTTGACTCCTAATAAGTTCAAATTCATAGTTCTAGAGGTGATCCCGATTGGGTGAGTTTAACTCTTTTAGTTTTAAAGTTTGCTTATAAAAATTCCATTGGGCTTACTTGTTTCTTCTGGTGTTAGGTCTTTGGTGCTTGGTGTCACCTGTTTGTTGGATCGTCTGATGTACGGCTCATGGGTCATTGTGCCTCTCAATTTTCTGAAGTTCAATTTCCTTTCATCTGGTGGAGACTATTACGGAACTCACCCATGGCACTGGTACTTCACCCAGGGATTTCTTGTCATGCTTTTCACTTTCACACCATTCTCCGTTTATGGAATTATGAAGTCTAAGAATCGGAAGCTTTCAGCTCTTATCCTGTGGGTTTTAACTATATACAGCATACTCGGCCACAAAGAATTTAGGTAATATGGATGCAGAGTGAACCACGCTTTCTTTCACTTTTTAACAAACATCTTCTATCATGAATTATGTTTTCCGTGTCATCTACTTAGGTTCGTGCTGCCTGTGCTGCCCATAGCTTTGGTATTCTCTGGGTATGCATTTGCTCAAATGGAAGCATCATCATCAATCACTAAAACGAAGCAAGTCCCTCGAAAGAGCAATACCATCAAATGGTCTCCTAAACTACGGCTTTCAGTCTTCTTTTTGCTTGCTACCAACATCCCAATGGCGCTATACATGAGTTTATTCCATCAGGTAGAAAAAAAAAATCACTTGAGTTCACCCTGTGCGTGTTATTGTGCTAAAAAGGAATGTTGTTTCCGACAGAGAGGAACCGAGGATGTGATGAATTACTTATCAGAAGAAGCATACGAAGGCAGAGTAAAGAGCATTGTCTTTCTCATGCCGTGCCATTCTACTCCTTATTATTCCACTCTCCATAGTAACATTCCAATGCAATTCCTCGACTGCACGCCAAGGTAACAAAATCGAATTCATTGCTTCTTTGCACATCCCTTCCACTATAATGATTCTTAAAAATTCCTTTGCTTCCTCTTTTTAATCAGTGAAGAGAAAGGAGCACTTGATGAGTCAGACCAATTCTTAATGGACCCTTTAAGTTTTTCGACAGAGTTAGCTAGAAACTGGTCAGAGCCGCCTAGTCACATTGCCTTGTTTTCATCAGAAGCAACAAAACTCGGTGATTTCATGATCCAACATTCCTTTAAAGAGGCAAGCTAGAAGCAACCAAAGAGCACGCTTGTTTTTTTTAATCCTTAACGTCATACTAAAATCTGTTTTTGTTGGCGATGGAAACAGGTCAAAAGATTCTTCCACGCGCATTTCAAGGTTGATCGAGATCTTCAATCTTCGGTGGTCCTCTATGCTCTATACAAGACCCAATAGGTTTCTTGTATCCTAGCTTCGTGTTGTTTTCGGTTGGTTAAGTTTTATACGGTTGCGTCAAACACCCTGATGTTCTTACGAGTGGAAATTGTTAGGTCGGATTAGTTAGTTTTTTATCGCGAAAAAGAGAGATACTAGGGCTGGGCGTTCGGGTCCCGAACTCCAGCTTTACAATACCCGAACTGGTACTTGTAATTTTCGGTTCGGGTATATCGGTGGATTTTTTGGGTATTTTGAGGTTTTCGGATCAACTTGCATACTCATTTGGGATACTTATTAGGTCATTTGGATATATCATATATTCATATACTTATTTGGGTCTCGCGTTCGGGGCGGGTTCTTTGGGATTTTCGTTTTTTCGGACACTCTTTCGGTTGGATTCTGTTCGGTTTTGATTCGGATTTTCGGTAAAATATGCAGTCCAACTGTGGTAACTATTTAAACCATATACCGCAGCATTCCATGTTGCGAATAATACGTTATGCTTTATTGATTGCCAGAAAACACCGTGATATTCTAGTGCCTAGTTTACGAACGACGCGAATGTATTTAAACTATCGCTAGTATTGAGGGTTAGAAAACACTATGATGTTCTAGTGCTAATCGTATAAACGACACGAACGTCTCAACAATTATTACGTTAATCGATGAATGACACGTACCTTTGTACTGTTCTCCTTCGTTCCAATTTTATTGGATGTTCGGAATCGGAGAGGGACCTTTTTAACATTTTGAATCTAAAGATTATTATTTTCACCCACAGAAACGCAAAACCCTAAATCCATAACTCTTTTGCAATGGAGATACTTCCGATTCCGGCGGATAGCTTCAAGGTAGGGTTCGTCGGAGCTGGAAAGATGGCCGAGAGTATCGCTAGAGGTGTCGTTGCCTCCGGTGTGCTTCCGGCGAATCGTATCTGTACCGCCGTTCACTCGAATCTCAATCGCCGTGATGTCTTCGAATCTTTCGGCGTCAATGTCTTCTCGAGCAGTGAAGAAGTAAGTCGTTCTTCTTTATCTTGCCCCTTTTTGTGTTAATGTGGTCTTAGAGAGATGGCGACAGAACTTTCATCGGAGTCAATGATGAAAATCTTAGCTCCATGTTGTTATTGTTGTTGTGTCTGTGGTGAAACAGGGACTCATCAATGTCTGCTGTAATGAAACTAATCGAAAATTGATGATGTTTGAATTGACAGGTTGTTAAAGAAAGCGATGTTGTTATCTTCTCTGTGAAACCACAAGTTGGTATGTTTCCACTTCTCTATTGAATCAAAATCGAATTTTAAGAGAAAAAAAGCCATATGATCTATGAATCGATTCATTTGCAGTGAAGAAGGCAGTCACGGAATTAATATCGAAGCTCTCGAAGGATAAGCTTTTGGTTTCAGTTGCAGCTGGAATAAAGTTGAAAGATCTACAGGTTTGTGTATTTTTTCTACTCTTATGCTCTGTCATGTTAAAAGTTCACCATTTATCTTTACTTTTTCTCTGAGTGTCAATTGTTCTGCCTCTATCAATGGTGTCGAGATGTGCGAGTGTTTGCATCAAAAAGCTGAAAGGTCTTGTGTCTTTATGCCAGGAATGGTCTGGTCAAGATCGATTCATAAGGGTGATGCCTAATACACCAGCCGCAGTTGGTGAGGCTGCTTCAGGTATAGTTTCTCCGAATTCACATTTGTGTTATTTTTCCGGATTGTTTTGCGGTTGATTTTGCTCTATGAAACTATCAAATGCTTACATTGTGTTGTGTGTGAATAGTTATGAGCCTCGGGACAGCAGCAACGGAAGAGGATGGAGCACTTGTCTCTAAGTTGTTTGGTTCGGTGGGGAAGATGTTGAGAGCTGATGAAAAGCTGTTTGATGCTGTCACTGGTCTCAGGTATATCCATAACACTACAGCTTCTTAAATGCTTGAGTTGTTCATGTCACCCATCAAGTAATCATGTACCAACTTTCTTTGAAACTTTCGAACTTTTTACAGTGGAAGTGGACCAGCATACATTTTCTTAGCCATTGAAGCTTTAGCTGATGGAGGTGTAGCTGCTGGGTTACCCCGAGAACTCGCTTTGGGTTTAGCTTCACAAACCGTCAGTGAACCGACCTGTCCCACTTCTTTAATCTTCCTTTCTATTTGTGGTAACTAGAAAGGAGAGACGCCTGAGCTTTGTGGTTTTATTTAACTCCTTAACAGGTTCTTGGAGCTGCAACAATGGTTAGTAAAACCGGGAAACATCCAGGTGTGTTGAAAGACGATGTTACTTCACCTGGGGGCACTACGATAGCCGGAGTTCATGAACTGGAGAAAGGTTCTTTCCGCGCAACGCTTATGAATGCTGTTGTCGCTGCAGCTAATCGAAGCCGCGAGCTCTCACAGAACTGAACTATATAAAAACAGTCGCAGCCACTGTTTCGCCTCAGATTAATCAAAACAACGGCTATGCTATTGTTTGTCTATGCTGAGTTTTCATCTTTCGATGGCACGGGGGAAAATTTATTTATCTTCACTCTGCTGGTTCAGATACTCTCTTCAATTCTTAAAATATAATAAGAACTCAACTTCGTTGATATACTGTGACTCTTAAATCCAATTCGTAAATCTTTAAAAGGAGTTGAAATGTCAACAGCAAAGAACAGCGTGATCTTGAATCTGTTAGTACATGATCAAGATGGATTTTAACTAAGTATAAGCATCTTGATAGATGATATAAAGAAACTTCAACAATTCTCATATCAATAGAGAAAAATGCTCGTACCAAAGAAAGACTCGAAGATTTATCATACCAAATCTTGGGATATATATATACACATACGGAAGAGAAGTGGTGAATAGTGAAGAGAAGAAAAGAGACCCACAAAAAGAAAAGAAATAAACAATCTCAGAAAGAAACCAAAGATTTTAAGGTAAAAACAGACGGCCTTCACTTTCTCATCGGTTCATAATATGCCATTTTCGGTAGATCATGTAACCAACCGTATGATCCGTAGCAAAAGAATTTCAAAATGTAGTCGAAAAGGTTATATAACTGAGATGACAGATCATGAAACCGTAGTAACCAAACCCTCCCGAGCTGTCACAGTCGCAACATTGGTGACACGAAGCACAGCTTGTGCGCTTAGAGCCGACAGTTTTGACTGGCAGAAGGTTTCCCAGGTAATTGGCTCTGCCTCTGAGATTCCCTCTTCCTCTGGCGATGATGATGATGCCTCGGGTTTGATAAGAGGGTGAGCTTTCACATAGACGGTCTCAAGTTGTATCAGGACAGACCGCGCAGCTTCACGGGATTCAGGGAGCTGATCACTCAGCTGAGACGCGGCTGCTTGAAGTAATTTGTCAATTCCATATTCTTTAATACCTTCAACTCCCTGGATTATGCATGTATGGAAAAATTTTCAGTATTGTTACATAACATGGGATGCTTTTGTGAAATATACATCTGGAAAGAACAAAAGTTGAACTTGTATTACCAGTCGGGGAACACTTCGGGAAAAGCATGATGATGCTTTTGCACGGATCCGAGGGTTCCTGTTTTTGAGACAGGGTTGCAGCTTTGGCAACAGCAAAGTTGGAGAAACATATTTAGTCATTGCTGTTAAAGCTTTCTCTGCTGCCTCGCAGACAAACCGTTTGTCTTGAGAAGACTTGAGGAGAAGTTGAGTAAGCTGAAAGGGCAGAGTGTATCACACATAAGAACAAGAAAAACTGAACCCAACAAACACATTTTAAAAAAGGTAAAATGAGTTACCAGAGGATCCAATAGATCTATTATTTCGTCGCTATATGCACCAAAGATGTCTGCAGATGTCATGCATGCGGTTTTACATACCGCGCTTCTTGGATTTTTTAGTGATTTGACAACAAGTGGGATCACCTTTTCGCTGTTGAAGGGGAAATAGTGAGACTTGCATTTTATTAAGCTATTTTCAAACACGACAAAGTCAGAGACATCAACATAGAAAACATGGCTTACATGATATGCTGCATTGCTTCCTTGTGGAATATCGAAAGCCGGCGAACATTATTAAGGGCACCACAGACAGATACCCAATCCTTGGAGTCAAGTCCAGCTAGAACCGACTGAAAAATGAGACCAAACAGATTCGTCTTGCATAAACAATCATAATCCCAATCTGGAAATACATGAATATAAATGTTCCACCACAGTTATTTAATGTAACTATGACACAAGAGCGCAACCAGGAAAAAAATACCTTCAGAACAGCATCAGCATCATCAACATTATCCAAGTTCTCGGATTCAATATATTCAACTTCCACGGTAGCTTTCTCCGCCTCGGATTTTTCTGTTTCTACAGCGCTAGAATCACTGGTAGAATCCAAGGAAGCTGCGTTTGGTAATGGTTTATCTTCAGATTTTCCATTCATTTTGCCAACGAATGGTTTGGTTAAGCTTGCTTTACAATCACTTATCTTATCAGTTACAGGAAGACTATTCATATCTTTTAAAGTATCAGTGGCCATACGTGAAGTTACCTGCATGAAAACAGAGATAAATCACCACCCGAACAAAAATACAGACAGTTATAAAGAATAGCAAGAACGCAACAACTGCAATTAGTCAGTACAAGGTGAAGTATAATTACACAGCAGGAAAAAAAATCTAAATCAATACAGTGAAGACCAAAATCATAAGCAACTCTACATATCAACCACATTTTAGATTTAACTACCATAACAGCACCGAGGAGGCGAGGATACTGAATTTTTCGTTCTAGTATCGCACTAAGCCTAAAATGAGACACTAGAATCCGTAACTAACTTATCATATACCAATAGATCTACAAAGCTTGAATCAACCATGAAAATCCACCAACATACATAAGATCAAAAGGACTATTACCTGATAAAGCCATACAGAAAAACCGAAAAGATAAACATTCAAACGCCTAAACATTTCCTCAATTTTAGGGTTAAACACCCAAGAACAGCGGTTAATTAACTCTACTTGTCAACTTCACACACAGGAACACAGGCATAGATCTACATTATCGAACTCGAATTTTTCAATCATTTTAAAATAACGAAAAAAACACGATCTCGCTCAAAAGCTATCAGACGATCTCTATTTGTTACCAAACAAGTCCTCGCGATTCCAAATCCTCCGATTCGAAATACTTTTCAACAGCTGATGAATTCAAATACTCGAGAGATCAAAAGCCACATGAACATACGCATGTGGATATCGATAGTAACAGTTCAAAATTTGCAGCACGCGTTTACAAAAATGGAAGAATCGAGAGATTCACCGGCGAATCAAGCGGTGGCGAAACGCAGCCTCAGAGTAGAAAACACACGGCGGAATAGCGACAACAGGTGGACTCCACGACCTTGAAAAATCTATATAAGGAAACGAAATTTGAAATGCGAGAGAAAATGGAGAGAAACGAGAGAGAGAGAGAGAGAGAGAGAGGGAGAGACTTCTTCGCTTTGTAGAAGAAGACGGACGGAAAAATAAATTAACCGGCGATGCACTTTTCACGAACCGTATTCATATTGTGAAACGACGACGTATCACTACAGTAGGATTACAACGGTGTCGTATCATTAAGTTATATACTAAAGTGGGACCCATGTGAACAGAGATTTTTTTTCTTGGCAGTTTCTGGTTACCATATGCGATTCCTGACTCGCGCTTGAATTTAATGCTTTGTTTCCTTACTTGTTCACATTACTCTCAAAATATCCTCTGACTAAATATTTTATTTCCAAATTTAAACTCTTTTTCAGTTTTTGTGATTATATTTTAATTTTCTTAGAAATATTTTCTGTTAAACAACTTTTTTAGAGATTATTATGTTTGCTGATAAAAAAAAGAGATTATTATGTTTTTTTTGAATAAAGTTGTTTGATTAGATTTTGACATGACCCTCCAGCGCCAAAAAAACATTGTAATCAACTTTTTCATAGTGAAATAATTATGAATAAACCTTTTAAAAATGTTTTTGTTCACGGGACCTTTTATCAATTTATTGTAGAAATATTTATTATTCAGTGTAAACAACTTCTCTAACTCATCAAAAAAAATTCATCAGAGCATTCATATTGGTAAATTTCTACCCACAACTCTCAAAAAAATTAAAATAAAAAAAAGTAAGAGAGAAAATAGATAAATCAAGATACCGACAACTCTCATGTTTTGCGAGCTTCATTTTTCACTTGTAAAATTTTAAGTGATTGGTATAAATTAAAAAAATAAAAATTATTATATAATTTAATTAATATTTTGAAAAATTCTATCAATGTTGATGCTTTTAAAAATCAAATCCTTTCTAATGTTGACTTCAATACATGTTTTGGTTTTAAATCCATATCTTATCTTATTTTACCATATAGGAATTACGCAAACTGGTCAGTATAATATAAGTAGCAGCAAAATCATTTGTAAGATTGAGTTCTGATTATAATTAGTGAAAAATATTATTAAACAGAGAAAAAAAAAGTAGTTTCCGTATATTTTTTTTCCCAACAGTTTCCGTATATTTAAGATTAATTTCTATTAGTAAAGATTTTGTAGAAAAATTTAGAATACTAGATTTTGATCCGCGCCAAACACGGAATTATATAGTTTTTTTGTTAAATATAATATGTATAGTGTTTTTAATTGTATTATAAATTATATATAACACATGTCTAATATTTTGAAATATTTTTTTA
>OVAN01003975.1:0-27211 GCA_900406275.1 Anastatica hierochuntica
CAGAAATATCTGGAACTCAGACTTTTGTCTGAAATGTTTTTAACTCTATTTTATTGGCTTACTAATGAATTTTAAAATCCTTCGATCTAGGAACTTAAAATCAGGAATCAAACCCCATAATTCAGGATTACATCCCCATTTTTCTACCATCCTNCCAGACTCATCTTTAGTCTGGCACCACACCCTTACCTTATCTTCTTGATTCTCCATGCATTTCTTTTTCTTCTTATATGCACACATGTGTAAAAACAATGGGAAAGAATATGGTAGACATGATCCTTCTAATTGCTTAGGTAGGATTGAACATTTTTGGTGTTTTAGGCACGGTCCTGAGTGTTTGATTTCTCGTTGTTGGGTTTTTAGGTGGTTTAGAATGATATAATGCATTTCTTCGTGTTGTATGGGTGTTTTAGAGTTTAAAAAACTTCATTAGTATGCTAATTCGAACCATATTTTCGTTCTGAAAAAAAAAAAACGAAAATTCTATCTTATTTTAGCATATCAGGTTTAGAAAATAGCATTAGCATATTATTATGTTGATTCTTTTCACCCTGAAGAATGCACATATCTGATTTATTTTCTGATTGGTGTTTGTACTTGGGTAGTTTGGGGACATGGAAGCTGATTTTGCAAGTTCAGATTTTAGAGTATGGATGGGCTTGGGAGGTTATGCAGCGATTCTTGGGGAGAATGTTCTAACTGTTCTGAGTCTTTTTCGTTAGCGAAAGTACTGTAGAGTAAGGTTTTCTGAAAGCATGCAATACATTCGGTTTTTGAGTTTTTTTTCCCATAGGCTTAGTCTTCATTTCCTTTACTTGAGGATAAGCAAAGATTCAACTATGGGGGATTTGATGTGTCAGTATTTTAGTAGATTTTTAGTATGGTTTTCATTCGAGATATATGGTTTTTAGTATGTATTCAGATTGTTTTGGCGCAATTTTGTGTTCTTTGTCGTTTTAACAGGATTCGAGGTTGAATGGGCAAAAAGGAAGCAATTTGGATGGGTTTCAAGCTTCGAAAGAAGTGTTTGCGCAAAGTTGGAAAATTCCCACATTTTTGGACACAGATCGACCGATCCAGGGACATGGATCGATCGATCTTGTCCCAATTTTCGGACCGATTTTACGAAGAACTAGACCGAACTTATTTCAAACTGGATTTCATCAAAAAGACCTAGACTCGAGTTTCTCTTTACATTATGCAAATTTTCATACTTTGAGAGAGCTTTGAGAGAGTTTGTAACCAAGGGAGAAAAAGCATCTTATATCTTCATTGAGAAGCTTTCCGAACCCTCTTTTTACTCTGGTTTATTGATTAATACGATCATGTCTCTTTTGAAATTGATTTGTATTGATTCTCTAAACATGTGTGAGTAGTTTAATCGTTGGGTTTAGAGTTCTCACAAAGGGGATTCATGATTTGTTGATATAGAATTGCATGTTTAGGGATTTTATCTAACGGATCTTCGTCTATAGTTAATCGTAATGCATGAAAATAAATTGATCACTTAGTTTCTGATCTAAGGTTGTTTAACTGGTGGAAGGTGAATTTTTAAACGCCTGAAAGAATTATGGATGAGCAATTCTTCTTAAGCCAACGAAAGTTGATGTTTAAATGAATTGTGAACCTAACAAACCTGTTAGTACTGCATGACTAGAAATCGAGGGTCAACGGAAGTTAGTCTCGAGGTTTCTAGTGCATAAGGCGCTGATACTACAGAAGTAGATCAGTTCTAGATTAGAATTTGAGTTCAAGACGGTTCTTAACCTCTTCCCTAGTATGTAGTTTAAGTCAACAATGAAATATTTCCCTGAGATTACCCGATGCCAAACACTTGTTTGAATCATTTACAACCTTGTTGCTTGCTGCGTTTTCTTTGCTTTCTTATTTTCGAAAATTGCATCATTCTTAAAGACATTTTTTTAGCCTTAGCCCGTTGTGTGATTTGATACTTATTCGTGCTACTCTTTGGTCTCTGTGGATTCGATCCCGAACCACTACAACGTACATCTGTACGCTTGCAGTTTTATCTCGGGTGATAACCTGAGCTATCACGGTGGCAAATTGTTTGGTGAAGAGGGTACTCATCGATAATGGAATCTCTGCGAACATACTCTTCCTAGGAGCGTACATAGACTTGGACCTAACCCAGGAAACCTTAACCAAGAAGACCACACCATTGGTTGGCTTCAGCGGAGAGGTCAAGCAAACCATTGGAGAGATAGCACTCCCAGTTTGTGTTGGAGGAGTCAACCTGTCCACTAAATTTTCCGTCGTAGACTATCCCTCCACCTACAATATGATCATGGGCAGACCCTGGATACACGAGATGAGAGCCGTGCCGTCAACTCTGCACCAAGTACTCAAATTCCCAAGCCCATGGAGAATCAAAGAGATCAAGTGTGATCAAGGGAATGCTCGATCGTGCTACTTAACCACTTTGAAGGGAAAGAAAACTCCCTTGTAGCAATTATAGAAACCACTTCCTGCAATGCACACTGAGGAGTCGGGAGTGGAACAGCTAGACGACGTACCTTTGGTACTTTGAGAACCAGGCGGAAATCTCAAGTACCTTTGGTACTTTGAGAAGGCCTACGATAGATGCTGATAGACTTCTTGAGGTCCAAAGCCGATTGCTTTGTGTGGTCCCACGTGGATATGTCATGGATAGACTCGAAAGTCATAGTGCATAAGTTGCAGGTGGACCACAAATACCCAGCAGTCAAGCAAAAAAGGAGGAAGTTCGCACCGGAACGAGACGCGCTCATCAATGATAAGATCAAGAATATCCTTGCGGTTGGGTTCATTAGGGAGGGCCAATACCCGAACTGGCTGGCAAACGTAATCGTGGTTCGGAAGAAGAATGGCAAGTGGAGAGTTTGCTTAGATTTTACGAATCTAAAAAAATCTTGCCCTAAGGATCCATTCCCTTTGCCTCATATAGACAAGCTGGTGGACGCCACAGCTGGACACCAGTTTATGAGCTTTATGGATGCCTTATTTGGGTACATTCAAATACACATGCATTTTAAGACGCCCTTCATGACTTCTCGTGGAATCTACTGCTACAAGGTGATGCCTTTTGGATTGAAGAATGCGGGATCCACCTATCAGAGGCTAGTCAACATGATGTTCGCAGACCAAACCGGCAAGACCATTGAAGTCTATATAGAGGACATGCTGGTCAATTCCTTGGATGTGGAAGACCACATAGCTCACTTGTAACAAGCCTACCTTGAGGAAGTACAACATGAAGCTCAACCCCTCTAAGTGCTCATTCAGAGTTAGCTCCGGGAAATTTTTGGGGTACATAGTTACACACAAGGGAATTGAAGCGAATTCGGAGTAAATCAGGGCGATTCAGGCAATCCCTTCACAAAAGACTCCAAGAGACTTCCATAAGCTTACCGGAAGAATGGCGGCCTTGAGTAGGTTCATATCCAGGCTGTCCGACAAATCGCATGCATTCTTTGAAGTCGTTAAGTTCACGGGCAAATTTGAATGGAACCAAGAGGCTGAAGACGCCCTAGTCAAGCTCAAGGAATATCTCACAATACCACCTCTTCTCTCAAAGCCTGCCGTAAGTGCCGTNGTGTAAGCAAGTCCCTCGATGATACCAAGACTCGCTATAGACACCTGGAAAAGCTGGTTCTCGCCTTGGTCGTCTCGGCCAGGAAGTTGTGTCCCTACTTCTAGGCTCATCCGGTGATAGAGTTCTTATCTTTCCCTATGAAGTTTGTTCTCGACAAACCAGAAGTATCCAAAGATTAGCCAAATGGGCAGTGGAACTAGGTGAGTACGATGTGATCTTCCGCCCTACCACGACGATCAAATCACAAGTCCTGGCAGACTTCATAGCAGAATTCTCCCCGCCGATGATACCAGGGGCAGAAGAAGAGGTCACGATCAAGCAGTAAAGTAAAGGAAAGAAGAATGGGAACTTTATGTAGACGGATCCATCAACATATGAGGGTGCAGATGTAGGCCTTGTGCTCATGTCACTAAGAGGAGAAGTGGTATCAAGAGCTGTAAGACGCAACTTTAGAGCCATCAACAATGAAAGTGAGTATGAAGCTTTAATTG
Source organism: Anastatica hierochuntica (assembly GCA_900406275.1). Classification (NCBI taxonomy): domain Eukaryota; kingdom Viridiplantae; phylum Streptophyta; class Magnoliopsida; order Brassicales; family Brassicaceae; genus Anastatica; species Anastatica hierochuntica. The sequence goes on from OVAN01003975.1 coordinate 4,084, forward strand.
TAGGACTCGGCTTGGCAAAAAACTTGGGAATAGAAAACCTACAAGTTTAAAGTGATTCCCAATTGATCGTAAGCCAGACGCAAGGTGACTACCAAGAGAAATATGCTAGCATGACCAAGTACCTGGCAATAGCCAAGAAGCTCATCGATTCGTTCAAAGCATGCAAACTCACATAGATTCAGAGGGAGCGAAATTGCATGTGGATGCCCTAGCCAACCTGGCCTCAGCCCTAAAACTGCGGAGCTAACTAGCAACCTTTGCCGGTTCTCCAATGGCCGACTACTGACAAGGACGCCGAAGGACCTCAAGCCTCCAACATCAAAGAAGAGGAAACTTGGATGACGCCCATTATTTCCTACCTAAAGGATGACGTCCTGCCCAATATAAGGTGTGAATGTCGTAAGATCAAAAGGCAAGCATCCCGCTATAGCTTGATTCACGAAAAACTCTACAAAAGGTCTTTCTTGGGTCCATACCTCAAATGCGTAAAGCCGGAAGACGCAGATCTAGTCCTCAAAGAATTACATGAAGGCGAGTGTGGATCCCACTCTAGTGGAAGAAGCTTGGTACTAAAAGCCAAGAGGGTAGGCTACTATTGGCCTGTAATGGCCCATGACGCCCTCCAGATGGCCAAATACTGTGACAAATGCCAGAAGCACACGCAAGTATCCAAGCTACCCCCGAAAAACCTCAAATCGTAAGCTCTCACTGGCCTTAGTGAAGTGGGGGAATGGACATCGTAGGAAAATTCCCGATAGGTCCCGGCCAGCTGGATAACTTTTTGGTAGTTACGGACTACTTCTCTAAGTGGGTGGAGGCAGAAGCCTTGAGCAAGATTACGGATGTCCAAATCAAAAGGTTTCTTTCGAAGAACGTGGTAACACGATTCAGAACGCCTCAAGAGATAGTCACAGATAATGGCCCACAATTCACAGGCAACAACTTCAAGAAGTTTTGCGAAGATAGAGGCATAAAACTAAGCTTTACAACTCCGAGACATCCACAATCCAACGGGCAAGTCGAATCCACTAACAAGATAATAGTCAATCTTGTGACAAAGAGGTTTGACGACGCCAAAGGCAACTAGGTCGAAGAACTTCCAGCTACCCTATGGGCATGTCGAACCAACATCAAGACTTCAACAGGGGAAACACCTTTCTCCTTGGTCTACAGAACAGAGGCGGTGTCTCCCGCCGAAGTCAGCATCCCTACGGCCAGGTCAGAGCTTCTAACCCAAAAAGAGAATGAATAATTGATGGTTTTGTCCCTTGATCTCCTTGATAAAAAAGGGAAGCCGCAAGAATCCGAAAATGGAAGTACCAACAGGAAGTGGCTCGCAGCTACAACAAGAAGGTACGAACCCGGACGTTCAGACACGGAGAATGGGTGCTGCGCCGAGTCTTTGACAATACCAGGGACAAGGTCGCGGGTAAGCTGGCGCCTGGCTGGGAAGGACCGTACCAAATAGGGGAAGTCAAAGGAGTAGGGGCATACAAGTTACGTTTTTCTGCTATGGATTTTTTAATTTCTTTTAAATCTTTTTTATGTAATCATGATACGTATAATGATGGATACCAATCAATAAAACAACTGCTTTCTCATGGGAAAATTCAGTTAAAAGCAAGGGGCATATAAGTTGAATGACTACTCCTTAGTAAAGGAGTAATACAAGGAACGTACCCTTCCAAAACAAAAAAAAAACTCTGCTTGACCAAGGGAAAATACCCGAAGAAAGGAAGAGACAAAAATTGCATATTCTGCTCAACAGAGAGTGGCTAACCAGAAATCAGAGTGCTGAGCAGAAAGCGAAAATAGTTTAACCTTGCTTACCAGGTCACAGTAAAGGCAAAAGCTATGTGACCTGAGCACAGGAGCATCACCCATACCTACTTACCCAGACGTGGGAAGTAGAAGAAAAGTCTGGCACTTGGATCCCTTTGCGGGGGAGGTCCATACCAGCAAAACCAATAAGACTGATATTGGCTTCACTGCAGGAAGCATAATGCAGCAAAGCAAAGCAACTATTTTCAGATAGCTGAATGCCAACAAGCTAGTGGTTACCTCCGGGTATCAAGAGGCCAAAAAACGCAAGCTAGTGGTTACCTCTGGGTAGCAAAATGCCAAAAAGCCAGAAGATACCTCCGGGTATCAAGAGGCCAAAAATACGTCTGGGGAACCTAAGCATTGTTTAAGGACAAGAAGCAGAACTCCCTAAAAAAAGGAGTGATAATGAGATTATCCTAACTTGGAACTCAAGAACTCTCACAAGACATGACAAAGACTAGAGGCCAATAAGCCAGAAGTCAAACAACCAGAGTATCGATAAAAGACTAGAGGCCAATATGCCAGAAGTCAAACAGCTGGAATATCGATAAGAGACCAAAGGCTAGAAAGCCGGAAGTCAAGACGATCGAGACGCAAAGGACAGAAGCTTATAGCCAGAAGCCAGGCAGTCAAGGTGCTAATTGTAAAAAAAAAACTTGCCAAAGCATCGACCATGAATATCATATCTAAATCTAACTCAAGAATCTATTAAGGCAAAAATACAACAGAGAGCTAGAAAATATTCATTGAAGGCCACAAAGGGCCAAAATACGAGTTTTGAACCCTGAAGGGCAAACAGAAATAAGGCCTAGAAGGCCACCAAAGAGTTAAGACCGCAAAGGCCATGGAAAGTCATTACAAAGCCCACAAGGGGCAGAAGTAAGCCCACGCAGGGGCAGATCATCAACAACAAAAAAAGAAAGGATAATAAATCCCATAAGGGGAGAGCAGCTTGATTCTTGATTCCGGGTCTGGAGGCTAGGCAGCTGGAGGATCAGGAGAGGCAGACTTCTCGGCAATTGGCGCAGAGTCCGTTGGGGGTGTAGAGGTCAGGGCAGGAGGAATCTCCCGTTCATCCTCAAAGGTGGGTGCTTTGAGGCCATACTCTTCCGCCTCCGCAATCACCACCGTCTTTTAGTTCTCAAACTCCTCCTGAAAGTTCTAAGACTTGGTGTCACCCTTGAGGTAATCACGGATATCTCCTCCGTGAAGGTGGTCACCCTGAAATCCAGGGTGCCAATCTCTTTTTCCAGCTTCGCCTTCTCCTCAGTCAGGGTGAGGACCTTCTCTGCCGCCTTCTCCTTCTCTGATTCGAGCCCCCGGGGCAATTCTTTCATCTCCCTCATCTCATTCTCCAAGCTAGCAGACTTTTCCTTCTATGCCTTCAGCTTGGCGAGGTAGTCCTCCAGCTGGGCCTTCCCTGCAGAGATCACTTCTGTGGCGATCGGATCCTTGGCATGGTAGAGCGATGCAGCTAGCTGAACCGCAAAGAGGAGGAAGGTTGGCCAGAAGAAAAGGAAACAGTCAAATGTCAGCCAAAAGCAAAAGGCAGACCAGTTACCTTGATCATTCCTTTCTGGACATGGTCGAAGATGCCCAGATTATCAGATCTAGGAGGACTAGATGGAAGTGCAGGGAAGACGCAACTCTGTAGGTGCTCTAGCGCACCTTCTGCTTTTTGCTGGAAGCAATGGCCTTCTGGGTCCCCTTTCTCTTGGACCCACCAGAGGGAGACTCCGAGATCTCCACCACCTCCGGAGCCTTGCTCCCAGACACCCACTTGGCCTTCCTCGCCGCATGAGCCTTTTTAAAGTCCTCCAACGCCTTAGACCCAGATCCTGACATATTCCCTGCAAAACGGTAAAAGGTCAGGCAAGAAGTTAGTCAAAAGGGGGGGGGATAGAAAACAGAAGTAAAAGAAGAAAGAGACAAACCTCTGATACTACTCTGGTTAAACGCTTCCTCACTTAGAAAAAACGGGATGCTCTTTTCTTCAGCAGAGATCTCTAAAGCTTCCTCAGCTTTCTCCTCGCCTTTCTCCGATTTCTCCGTAGACTCTTCTGAAAAAACGAAAGGCCAAAAGGTTAATGACAAAGCTGGAAGCAGTAAAAAAAGCGTCCTAAACCTACCGGTGAATTTCCAAAGACTAGAGAATCTCAGAGCTTACGTTGGAAAAAGGGTCGACCTTCAGAAGCTCAAGACCTGTAGCGGATCGCAAGGACCGAGGATTGGCTTCAAGGATCTCTGTGTCCTCGAAAGATCTCTCGGCCTCGGTAGAGGGACTGGTCCTAATCAGGTACCTCTTTCGAACGCGAGCACCGACGAAAATACCGGAGAAAACTCATCACCAGAGCTAGTCATCTTTGGGCTCAAAAGGATTTTGATCTAGGATATAAAGCTCGATTGGGGCAAGAAAGTTTAAAAGCTAAGGCTAATTCGAAACCCTAAGAGTTGTTCTTTGGAATTTATCCTAATAGAAGCGAAAAGAAGAAGGAAGAAGAAGATCTAATCTTAAATCGCAGATGAAAAGCTCAGTAAGGATTCCGGAAGCAAAGAGTTTAACAGAAAAAGGAAGAAGTTGAAGTTGAAATGCAAGAGAGAAAAGAAAGAAAAAAGTTTAAAAGGAAAGAGAAGAAATCAAAATCAGTTGCACGCGTCCAATCATTGGCGCACATCTCGCGAAAGTAACGGCTATATTGTTTCTTCTCAAATCTTTGCAAATCTTCATAAACGGCTATAATCTCTTCCTCTGATCCTCACGAAGTCAATGGCTGGGATTTTTCAACAAAACAACAGTCCTTGAAAGGTGCTAATGACTCATGAAATTTGAAATTCAAAGCCCTGAGGTCGGACGTCAAAAGCCAGACGCAACCTCCCACTGCAATGGCACCCGTTATCTGATGGAATTCAAACTAAATGCAAGCAGACACTGATAGAAAATTCAGGCGGCGCAAGTCACAACTAAAAAGGCCGAGCAACTAATGGCTTCCTGCCTAAGCCTCACGGAAGACATGTTATTCCACAACTTCAGACCGAACCTGAACAATAAGGGGCAAACTGTTGGGAGTAATTTAGGCCATGAGATTTCCCCAGGCTAAGATGAAGTACAACAGTAAGACCTCAAAGTAGGGGAATGCCCAGAAGCAGGAAGCCATACGACGTTGCATAACCAGAAGCTGAAAGTTAGACAACCCTGCTTAACCGGAAGCCGGAAGCCAGCCGATCGCCGACTCTTGCTTGTTTTTACCATTTAAATTGGTAGATAATGATGTGTATTCTGTAGATAAAGATGAATATATTTTATAGATAATCATATGATATATCCAATTCTTGGAGGAATAATCATGAACTCCATGTATAAATATAAAGCTTAACGGCAAAAAGTGGACAAACGAAATCCTAGGCTAAAGAAATCAATACAACTCACCTTTTCTCTCCATTTTTTATATTTGAACTTAGAGTATCTTCGAGTTAGGCACGCTAAAACATTCAGTGACCTCCAGCTTCCGTAGTGCTACAAAGAATGACCATAGTCACCCGTAATAGCAACGACCATATGGAAACTTAATATCCAGCCTAAACTCAAACACTTTCTATGGAAGATCGGTTCTAAGATATTACCTTCACTGGGAAATCTTCAACGACATATTCTGGTAGGTCCGCTTTGCTCCCGCAATTGTAATGTAGAAGAAACCACTAATCATGTCTTATTCTCCTGTCCTTTCGCGGTGGCGGCATGGCGTGCTTCAAGTCTCCCGTGGGAAGAGATCACTGATTCTAGAGGATCCTTGGAGTTGAAATTGAGGTTGTTACTCCTCTATCACAAACATAAGGATATTACTTCTTTCTACCAAGCGTTCCCGTTTTGGCTAATGTGGCATATTAGGAAGACTCAAAATGACTTGATGTTGAAATCATGGGCTGACACCACGGGATGGGTTGAAGCAAGGTCGGTGGTGACAAATGATAACCATCATGTTGCGCATCAACAAAACCATCAACACCCACATCAGAACGTCAGATGGAGAAGACCTCAACACGGAGTGGTTAAGTGTAACTATGATGCTTCACATTATAACGATGCTCGCCCATCAAGTATCGCCTGGATCATAAGAGATTCAATGGGGACTTTCCTCCATGGAGCTTTGGGTAAGTTTCAAGGCCAGTATATTGTCGAAGAAGCTGAATAAACGCAATTAATATGGGCAATCTAATGAAGTTGGTCTTTGGGATACCGTCATGTTGTTTTAGAAGAAGATAATATAAATATCACCAACTACATAAATGGAGTATCATCGAATCTTGGGCTACAACATTACTTAAACACGATCACAACATAGTAAGAAGCTTTTGAAAGAATGGAGTTCAAGTGTGTGCTAATAATTTAGTTCGTACCATTTTTATTACATATGAGTAATGGTTCATGTATCATTCATGCCCTACCTTTCTTCTTCCCTATGTAACTCATGACTGTTACTATTCATTCTAATAAAAATGGTTTAGACGAAAAAAAGACTGCAAAAAGAGAGATTTTGTTTCTTGGTCATCAAAAAAATATTCTTTAATAAATTTAAGATTCCTAACAATTATGATACGTCTAAAACAAATTAATTGAGGATTTAATTTGTTTAACATAATTTTGTATTTGTTTATACTGTGAACATATGTTTTTTATAGCAAATTTTTGGAAGGCACATAGCAAAAAGTTAATTATCGAATTAAAGGTGGTTACATACCTCCGCCAATTTCTCACTTGTTATTCATTGATGTTAGTTTACTCTTCTATAGAGTGATTCGGGGAAAAGAGTTGTTGTGCTAAATAATTTAAAACAAAATGAGACTTAAACTATACCAAAATATTTATAAACATATATCGATAGTAGATTTGGCTGAGAGATTTAGAGTATAGACAATTAGGAACTTTCAGATTCTTGAAGCTTTTTACGACTAGATTAAGTACATGGTCAAAATGGTTATCGTTGTTGCTCAGATAATAGAGGTTACTTTGTGAATTTTCATTCCGCCAACTTGGTTATCATATGAAATGAAACTTTTTTTAGCCAAATTCATTGGCTAGCAGACATAAACATATTGTTAGCTAAAAATTAAAATTTGAAAAACAAAAAAATTATTCTAACTATTTTGTTCATAATGATCATTATGCTTGGGCATCTTTTATGGTATCAGTTGATTAGCTTGGCGACAACTGGAAATCACCATGTCTGTATTTGTTATGAAATTTGAACATCTGAGCAATTTTTTATTTTGACAGTTCTGAAGTTAATTTATGTCATGCATATTACTTATAATATAGTATAAGCTTATAAGAAATGAAGTTTTAGTATTTGTTTATCTCTTTTGGTATTGTTATGTACTGGGCGAGATTCACAGTTGGAAGTTAGTATTGCTCCACAATGATCAATTGATGGCGTTTCTAAAACTTCTCCTTTCATTTCTTCCTGATATCAACACTTTATCCAAGCATTTTTATATTTTGAGTTTTGATTTGATTGGCAGATCGTGGCAACATTCTCCAATCTCAAATAGTTGTATAGAATGATCTAGTAGATGGTACGAACGAATTTGATCCGCTTTCTCACCAAAATGGCAAAACTGAAATTGAGACACAAATTGGCTAGGTCTAGACTAACTTTTTTTTGTCTTTCGGAACCGCATCATTTGCATTGGAGTTGAAGCTCGCTGCAGCGTAGAAGACATGCATGTTCACCCTACTAAGAAATTATCTTGCTGGGGAAATCAAAGATTGCTCCAACAGTAACTAAGAATTGGTAGCCAAGGATTAGTGGATTAGTATTTTCTCCTTTGGTAAAAGCAACTTTAAAGCCAGTGGGGATAAAGACGCCTGCTCCTCCAAGCAGCACATTAGACAAAAAGTCTATACGGTGTAACAGTGGACATATCAGCATTCTCGATAGAGATTCAGGATGGTCAAATATTTGAGAGCCCTAACTCGTGAGCCGTTTTTAGTGAAATCACATTCACATTAGTTCTAGTATAACAAAAAAAATCATCAATCTTCACTTTATTGATTGAGTACGAAATGATGAACTTTCCCGGGCATTTGATCTTCTCTAAAGGAACCGTCTTTAGTCTCTTCTTATAAGCTCTCTTGGATTCGTTCTGAAAACACTCCAAAAGTAGTTTGTATTGACAAATGAGGTCTTAAAGAGGTGTCTTAGCAGTAGGTATGACCTTTTAACTTAGATTGTGTTGGTAACCTTAAAGAAGGATTTCACTGAGCTTTCTTGTTTCTTGACAGCTTTGCCTGTTTGAGCAATTTGACTTCAAGATTTTGGAGATGAGTAGCAATGGCTTCATACTTTATTGTAAACGCATTGTAGACATTGTCAAGCCTTTTCATCAACCTCCTTGTGGTTTTGCGTTATCTTCTGAGAGATTTGGTTCACCATAGTATCAAACTTGCCTTCTAATTGATAGGACGCAGTGGCTTGAGAATAAGTGAATGGTTGCTTCACTTGGTACATTCATTTGTTGAATGGTTGTTTTTTAGGCTGATAGGAATCTTGTTGTTGGGCGTTTTGGGGCGGGTAAAACTGGTCTTGATGGTTTTCGACATTAGTTTTCCGGTAGAACATATTTTGATTATTTCGGTATCCTTGATTTAATCCCTTATTATCAAAATTTCCACCGATGTAATTCACTTCTTCTTCATTCTACTATGTTCCTTCTTCTAAATACTTCATCATTGGAGCTTCAATTGAATCTCCAATGGTCTTGAATCTATCAAATGCTTCATAAAAGGATTTGGTTGGTCCTTGTTGAAAGCTCGAGATTTTTCTCCGGATATAGCTCGATCTCAGCTTAATGTAGAGTTGGTTCATAAATACTCAATTATATTCATCCCACGTAGTGATTTACTGAGGGAGCAACGAGTTCATCCATATTAGAGCTTTATCATTCAGTGAGAATGTAAATAGCTTGCACTTGAAGTAGTCTAGTGGAACTCCATTTGTGTGCGTAGTACTACATATCTCCTCAAAGGTGACGATCCGATCAAGAGGATGCTCGGTGGGTAGTCCATGGAATTAATTTCGCTTCATGAAGACAATGATTTGAGGTTTTATCTCAAAATCATTTCTTTGAGGATTAGAAGGACGAATATGATCCCTATACAAGAAGAAAGCACTGGAAGAACCGAAGTCTCCGATTTTTTGAGGCGACGACGTGGATCGTGTTGGGCTCGGCCTTGAGGTGGTTGATTTTGAAGGAAACATTGTTGAAATTAGGCATGAAGTAGTTGTTGAGGTTGTTTTAATCCCACTAAATTCTCAGCTCGAATTTTTTGTTGATTATCCACTAGAACGGATACATTTCCTCCACCGGGTTAATTTTGCGGATTATGTGCAGCACCAAGAGGTTCTTGTGGATTTAAATAAACTCCTTGTAGTCCAGTAGCAGCACCAAATTTGGATTGAGGTTTATGAAGGCCATCAAGGGTGACTTTAAGTCCATGGCTAGAAGCTTCTTTGCGTAGTTCAACGAGGGCAATAGGATCATGCATGAGAAGTGGATGTCCATAAGGAGGATTCTGGTTTGGATTCTCCATAGGAGCTAATCGTTTTCTATTTTTTTCTCTCTAAGGTACATTTTATTAGATCAATAGGTGAGTTGGTATTGTTGGATCCTCCGGAAGAGATCTCCTTTGCATAAAATCGGGGAAAAAATGAAAAAGACGTAAAGACTTAAAAGAAAAACTTTTAGACTAAAACCAATGTCAAAATTCATAGGTACGAATCAAGTCCGCGGCAACGACACCAAAAATGCTTGATGCGTGTCAATTTTTCACCTAAAATGACACTACAACTGCAAGAGCACAACGTAATTGTAGTGTTTCAGGTATCGATCCACACAGAGTTGGAATGCACACTATAAATAATGAAATCGATTTGCGCTAAAAATAAAAAATAAAATTGTTTGTTGAATGAATAAATAATGGGCAGCAGCTAAAAGTAAAAATAAAAGGTTATAAAGTAAGTAAGAAAAACGTTGGGAAAATAGATATGTAACGACCCCGATCCGAGGGGACCGGGAATGTCCCCAGTGGTACCGCCAAAACCGGATTAAATTTCACCAACTGGTCATTAATTTTTCGCTTCCATCTGCAATATGCAGTAACACAAAAAAGAAAAAAAAAAAAGAGAGGGAAAAGAGAGCGATGAGTGACTTTTCAAACAAGTCTCCCAGTGAGGACGAACCGGACTTCGCCTCACCTAATACCCGCTTAACCCCGAAAGTCTAGACTTAATTCTTAATCCCACAGAAGACACCTATCGTGCCTTGCAAGCGAGTAACAAGTTGAAAACCCATTTGAAAAACATTCCTAGCCTACCAGACACTTCTTTCAAAACTTTCGCAAAACTTTTCGCTTTCCTAGTGCGTCTTGACAATCAAGCCATCCATCCAAGCTGGGACCCCCTCCCATATGGTAGGAAGGCCGACTCAGCATAGTCACATAGGTCAGTCGATTACACTGCCCGTCCCACTGCCCGTAACCTTGCTTCATCCTGGATGAGTCCTCCGAGTACCCTCGCCAAGGCCCATGACTTTCCATTATGACCCAGGGCACAAGTTCCATTAATCCTGATAGCCTACCGTCCTGACATTTGGACGTAAAGCACAACCAGATAGCCACCTCCCCTCCGGATTCCTTTCGCCTGGCCCGGAGCGAAGGTCCTACTCCTCAAAAATATCACTCGATTCTCCTAGGGTCCTAAGCCCTAAGGCGAGGTGCATCACACCCGTAAATTGGATAGGCGACTATCCATAAAAGCATGCACATCACCAGATTATCCTAGACCTATTATAATCATTCGTAATTCTAAAACAATGCCAAATTAGACCTAGTCATTATTAAGGACTTACGCTCTCACACATGTTCTATCCTAGGAACGACTTAGTAACCCAATCAAACAATTGCATTTAGGTGTATAAGACCTTATGTCATTAACGATACATAATACATAGTTTTTATTCGTGCCGAGACTAATAGCTCGACACCGGCCGGATTAACCCTAGACTAACAAACAAGCTAAACGTCTACCGAATGCGACATAACTGAGAATTTCCTCACCTTGGCTACATGGTATACATGCTTCTGGAATGGTTGACTAACACTCCTCCTTCTGAGCTTTTACCCCACTTGATGCTCCGACATCTTTCTTCTCCTTTGCTTATCCTCCTTCTGAAAACGAACCTGGAATAGGAACCCGGTTAAACCTTAACTAGAACCTGCTAAAAACGAAAATTTTTCATTTATGGAAACCTGATACAAATGGAAAATTTCCGGAAAATGAAACCTGCCCAAAAAGAAAAGTTACCAAAAAGGGAAAATGCCCAAAAAGGAAATTTCTAAAAAGAAAACTTTCCAAATATGAAAACCTACCATATTGGGAAACTTCCCAAAAAGGAAACTCAGGCCAGGGGAAAAAGGGTAATTTTACTTACTGAGGAACACAACATTCTCGGGAATATTTCGGCCTCTGCAACTCTCTAGAATCCTCAAACTTGAACTCTTCCATTTCCTTTTGACGCGGTCAGCTTTGCTGCACCAACTTCCGGGACACGTTTCTCAACTCATATGAACCCGAAACTGGAGTTCCTTTTACCAGTGGATTCACAGGAGTTCTTAAATTAATGCCTAAGAAGATAAGCTCTCAAATAATCCATTAACTCAACCAGAACCAAAGTACAAACTATCATGCCATTTTTGGAAAATTGACAGGTTCTATGTCGCTCGGAAACAAAGCTCTAAATTACAAACTAACTGTTAAATTCTCAATCAGAACAATCAAAAGGTCGCCGTGGATGTTCTCTATCCAAAGGCTTTGGTTTGACTCTGAGCGGACTCCATCTACACTCGGAAAGGCCTTTAACACCCCGATTGGTCATAGATTCGGAATGCACAGATACCTCTCAGTAAATCGACCATAAGAAATGCAATACTCAACCAAAAAGCATTATGTAAATCGGAGAATCTCGATTGAGGAATCATTTACCTTCTTTTTTATTTTTAGATCGAAAGTTCGTGATTTTATGGACCGATTTTGCGTTCTCCCACCGCATATCGAGTTTGTCTTCTGGAGGACTGCATTGCGTTCATCTCCTTTCTCCTTTTCTCTCTTCTCTCCATCTTCTTGCTACAAAATTTCTCTGTCTCCTTCTCCCAGAGGTGTGTGGCGGCTTGAGGGAAAAATGGTTGGTCGAAATTAGCTAGGTTTTTGGTTAGAAATAGGTTTAAATAGCTAGGTTAAGGCTTGGGAAAAAAACTGGTTTAGGAGAAATTTGCTTACTGAAGAAGAACCGGGAACAAAAAACCGGGATGTTACATTCTCCCCTCCTTACAGAGAATTCGGCCCAAATTCTAAGGATTGTAACACCTTGAGCTTTGGATTACTGATATGTCTGCACATGAGTATGTCCAAATGTGTGAGTACGTAAGTTTTTGTTTTCGTTCGACCATTCTTGACTTTAGGTCCCAGCTCTCTCCCGTCTAGTTTCTGACCAAGCTCCGAAGTGTCATTCTTCGGGGAGACAATGGTTGTACCTTTCTTTTATGCACCAGAGATTTCCTTTTCTGTCGTTTATGTCCTGGGGGAGTCTGTCTTTTGATCTTAACAATGTCTACTCGCATATACCGTTCATGCTCATGTATGGTTTTCTGGTTTTGGCCCATTACCACCAATGCTCTGCCATTATCCCATCACATCCTTTACCTAGGTTCCTTCAAGGCAATCCTTATTATACCTTAGGCCTTCCACAGGAAATCATTTCTAGCAGGACTTGCTCTTTATGCTCACATCCTCGTCCTTACAGCTCGGTAACCCAACAAAATTGTCCTTGCTTAGTCTCCACTACCTTGACTCGGCGGAACTTACTCCTACCAACTCCCAGCAACGCGAAAGCTCCTTGTTTGTCGTGTACTTCCCAACCAATCCTGAAGCTCCTTTGACCCTGGTATGAGTGCGCTCTCCAATTTCAGACATTCTTCTGGCATTTTTGGTGCAACAAACTGCAACAACTTGAAGAATCGACGACTCGGGATTACGAAGGTTCGAAAAAGGCTCCACGATGAAGAACTACACCAGCGGGTCAAAAGGAATATCTATCTAGCCGTTGGGCCCTCGCGCGCTGTTTGTGGCTAGAGAGCAGCTAGAATCCGTCAGAGATGTTATAGTCACACTAGTACATGAGTCTCAGTCAAATGTACTAGCACGTGAGCTCTGTCAATTCTAACTTAAAATTCAGAGCTTAAGGATGGGCAACAGAAAAGAAATTGACAAGGAATGAGGATTCACTTCCTCGGGAGGCACGAAAAGAACATGACACCGAATGAGGACTCCCCTCCTCGGAAAAACTCTATTGGGACTCGTACCACCTGAGGAGGAACGCTCCTCTGCTTCACACCATGACTCGGAAACCTAAGGACCTATACACGCATGCACACACAATTTAATAAAATCCAACCCATAATGATACTTCTGGAACTCCATTTTACCCTCCCAACTCGGTCTAGATCTTGTCTTCGGTGCTCCCTTGGAGGCTCTGTTTATGGCGTGTCAATCCCGATGACAAATGGTGCTGGAAGCTGCTAGTGGTTGTTGCGGTTGCCAAGTCTAGAAACCCTTTGCAGTCGATGCTCTGATGCCTTTGAACTTAAAAGAAAACCCTTGTGCTAGAAGTTAGACTAACGCCCCAGTTGGTGATTTTGAAATTCCTTTTAATTTTTGAGGCCTCAGAAAACTAAATAAAAATTTTAGATAACATTTTTTCTTTTGAAAATCAATGACCCTACGGGTTGGAACCGGAGCGACCTTTATCCTAGGCTCTGGTACCACCAAAATCGGATTAAATTTCACCAACTGGTCATTAAATCCCTGCTTTTAACTGCGACATGCAGTAACAAAAGAAAAAAAGAGAGGGAAAAAAGAGAGATGGGTGACTTTTCAAACAAGTCACCCAGTGAGGACGAACCCGACTCCGCTCACCTGATACCTCCTTAACCCGAAATTCCATACCTAATCCTAAACCATATAGAAGCCACCTACCATGCCTGACAACTAACTAACAAGTTGAAAACCATTTTGAAAAATAGTCCTAGCCTAGGAGACACTTCTTTCAAAACATTCGCAAGCATTTTCGCTTTTCTAGTGCATCTTAACAATCAAATTGCATCTCAACCCATACCCTACATATCAGGCCACACATCCAGCCTGGGACCCCCTCCCATATGATGGGTAGGCCGGCTCGGCCCAGTCACATAATTCAGCTTGTAATAGTGCCCGTCCCACTGCCCACAGCCCTGCTTCATCCTGGATCGATCCTCCTAGTACTCTCGCCAGGGCCCATGACTTTCCATTACGACCTAGGGCACGAGGTTCATTGATCTTGATACTCTCCTGTCCTGACATTTGTACTTAGGGCACAACCAGATAGCCACCTCCCATCTGGATTCCTTCCGCATGGCCCGACGGAAGGTCTTACTCCTTACACCCAGTCACTTGATTCTCCTAGTGTCCTGAGCCCTAAAGCGGGGTGCATCACAACCGGAAATTGGATAGGCGACTATCCATTAGATAATGCACATCACCGGATTATCCTTGACCTATTATCATCATTCGTAATTCTCAATCAATGCCAAATTAGACCTAGTCATTATTAAGAATTTATGTTCTCACATAGGTTCTAACCTAAGCTTGACCTAGCGATCCAATCAACCAATCGCACTTAGGCATATAAGACCTTATGTCATTAACGATACATAATACATAGTTTTTATTCGTGCCGAGCTTATAGCTCAACACCGACCAGATTAACCCTAGACTAACAAATAAGCTAAACGACTACCGAATGCGACAGAACCGAGAACTTCCTCATCTTGGCCACATGGTAGACATGCTTTTGGAATGGTTAATTGATGATCCTCCTTTTGAGATTTTATCTCACATCGATGCTCTGTCATCCTTCTTCTCCTTTGCTGATCAACCTTCTAAAAAGGAACCTGGTTTGACCTTAACGGTAACCTGGTAAAAATGAAAACTTTTGATTTACAGAAACCTACCATAAATGGAAACTTTCATGAAAAAGAAACCTACCCGAAAAGAAAAGTTACCGAAAAGGGAAACATGCCCAAAAAGGAAACTTCCTATAAAGGGAACTTTCCAAATATGGAAACCGACCATATTAGGAAACTTCCCAAAAAGGAAACTCAGACTAGCGGAAAAATGGTAATTTTGATTGCCGAGGAAAACAATGTTCTCGGGAACATTTCGGGTCTCTACAACTCTCTGGAATCCTCAAATTCGAGCTCCTCCATTTCCTTTTGACACGACAGCTTCGTTGCACCAACTTCCGGGACGGGTTTCTCCACTCATATGAACCCAAAACTGTTGTTCTCTTAAATAATGGATTCACAGGAGTTCCTACATTAATCCCAAAAAATATGAGATATGAAATCATCCATTAACTCAACCCAAACCGAAATACAAACTAACATGCCATTTCTGGAAAGATTTTATGTCGCATAAAAACAAAGCTCTAAATCACAAACTAACTGTTTAATCCTCAATCTGAACAGTCAGAATGTCGCTGTGGATGTCCTCTACCCATAGGCTCCGGTTTGACTCCAAGAAAACTCCATTTGCCCTTGGAAAGGCCTTTAACATCCCGACTAGTCGCATATTCGGACTACACAGATACCTCTCAGTAAATCGACCATAACAAACGAAATACTAAGGCAAAAAGCATTCTGTAAATTGGAAAATCTCGATTTAGGAGTCCTTTACCTTCTGCGATATTTTCACATAGAAAGATCTTGATTTGATCGGTCGATCGTGGGTTCTTCAACCTCATATCGGGTCTGTCTTCTGCAGTACTACACTGCGTTCATCTGCTTTCTCATTTTCTCTCTTCTCTCCATCTCCTTGCTGTTGAACTTTCTCTGTCTCCTTCTCCCAGAGGTGTGCGACGGCTTGAGGGAAAAAGGATTGGTCAAAATAAGCTAGGTTTTAGGTTAGGAATAGGTTTAAATAGCTAGGTTAAGGCTTTCTTTAGGAGAAAAATTGGTTTAGGGGAAATTGGTTTACTATAGAAGAACTGAGAACCAAAAACCGGGTTGTTACAAGATAATTCGCAGAGAATCATGCATCAAAGAAATCATAATTTTTAGGGATTAAATTTTAAGAAGCATCTAGAACTCGAGAACACTAATATAGATGCTCTCCATTTTGGTTTTTAGGGAATGTGCTGATATTTCAACTATGGGAAGTAGAGCTTAAAAGTTAAATAATCCAAGGTTTGGTTTAGAGATAAGAGAAAGAAGAAAGAAAAGTATCGAAAAAGAAAAGAAAGAAAGAAAGAAAGAAGAAGAGACACTAGATATTAGAAAAATTACCTCTAGCTGAGTAAATAAAATAAAAGTCTAGAAGAGTCCGCACTTAAAGTGTAAGAAAAGAAAATGACTCAAGTCGCTTGATTAGAAAGTGGCTTTAGAAAATCAAAATACAAGTTTAGAAGCTAAGACATAAATCAAAGTGAATCTCTAGTTGTCTTAAAATGAAAGAGAAGAATGAGATTAAATGAAAAGAGAATCATGGTTTCAAAGAACCAATAGGGAAAAGCAAAGGGTTGATAGTTAGACCTAGGTATTTTTTGGGTGGAAATGAATTTAGAGGTAGGTAAGACCGTGTATGCATAAATTGTTTGACTTCATTTTGATTTTGCATTATATATTGCACTACTTTTTGAGAGATATCACTTTATTCATGAGTAAAACCTTCTCTTTAAACACTTCTTCACATCATTAGTCTCTCTTACCAAGCCAAATAAATTAGATGTTTTGCCCATAAGTAAAGAACTCATACAAAGTTTAATTAAATGTTTATGAGATTGGTGGATGGAGTGACTTGTGGATACTTAGCCTAGGTTACTACAGATGGTTTTGTGATGAATATTTTGAGTACGATGATATGATCCATGCACTATTATACTTGTCTTGAGGACATTGACTAATATGGCATCTCTTTCTATTGTGGATTTGAGTTTCCGCTTTTAAACCTCACTTACGAATTTGATCTTTTTTGTTTGCTTGAGGACAATCAAAGGGCAAGTCCGGAGAGTTGAGGTGTCTATACTTTCATGCATTTTTAGGAACATTTAGTAGGTTTTTTTTTATAGTTAATAAGGTGTATATAATGCATTTTTTCACTAGATATAGTTTAGGAATTGAGTCTAGATTTATGATTTGTCGCATTTGCATACATTTTTTTGCATATGTAGGTGCTACTTTTGGAGAGGCTCAATGGAAGGCTTTAAGGATGAATTCTAGATGCATTTATGTACAAGAATCAAGAGGAGCAAAGCCTAGAAGCAATTGGAGGAGATGGAGGCAAAGGATTAAAGAAAGGAGCAAAAAGAAGCAAAGGAGCTGCAATGCAGCCCACCATCGATCAGACCAGACCGATGGCTCGGAAGATTAGGCCGATGGTGGGAAACATGGGAAGAGTATATGTCCACGCAAGCCACCATCGACCCCCCTCCGCTAACCAGTGGTTAGCCACATTGGACCACTAGGTCGCAACTTCCGAGCCATTTTACCTTTAGGGTAACATTTCCACATTCCCACTTGTATAAATAGCCTTCAAAATCAATCAAGAACATATCTTTATAACTTTTCATAAAATTTTTTGTTGTTTTAATGTTAAACTTTACTCCAAGAAAAAAACAACTATACAAAGAATTCAAATTTGTTTGAAAGGCTTAGAGAAAGAAACAAAAATTGAACCAAAAGAATTAAGAGATTAAGAAATAACTCCAAACCATATCATGAGAAGATTATCAAACCGACAATCACCCCGATTGGAGAGAAGCCTAGCAACGAACGAGATTGACCATGGCGACGATGATTGCACTCAAGCCAGAGAAGGTACACTGAACACTGGAACACGAGCTTAAGAAGAAGATGCCGACGAGGATCCAATTGATTGGAAGTGAGCAAAGGCAAAATCACCAGCAAATCTGTGGAGAAAGAAGAACCAAGAACAGCCGCCGAAACCCTCCGCCAAACCTCTCCTATTACGACATTGCCGAAGAATAGGTGGGAGCAAGTTTCCACCACCGAAGAACAGAACACACAGTGAACAGAGATTCCAGCTCCCCCCAAGTCCATACGATCACACGTAGACAACCTATCCTTCACAACTAACCAAGTGAGAATTAAATGAATACTTTGGAACTCCATGCTTGAACCACACAGCCAATGCCCAAGGAACCTTAGGAGACACAACACGAATGTGATGCCAAGTAATCTTAGAAGAGAACAATGGCCGATAGTTGTTTTTGCGATGACACCAGGGAAAAACATTATCCTCTGTTTCCACACGTAAACCATGGAAAGCATGGAGGCTTGCTTGGATCTGACGCAAAGCATCGGAGCGAAACCGATGGTGAGCCCATCGGATCGACAAAGCCTGAGAGACTGTCGCAGATAGGGGAATGCCCATATCAGTTGGACCACTAGAACCCATAATATCAATCAATCGACAAAGAGGATGCCATTTATCAAACAAAAATCTTGTTGATTTGCCGTTACGCACTTGCACTCGAAAAAGAGACAAAGCCCTGTCCTTGAGTTTTAACAGCTTTCTCTAATACCAGGATCCCACACTTTCAAGAGCACGCCAAAAAAAACTACCTCGCAAATGATAGTGCTTCACCCAATCTACCCATAATGACCCCTTAGACGAAAGTATCCGCCAAATCAACCGCAAGCTGAACACATAGTAACCTCAACAAATGGCCTGAAGCCCAACCCACCCTCATCTCTTGGCTTACACTCATCCTCCCAACATACCTTAGCTCGGCGGCTACTTATAGCTTGCCCCGACCAGAGAAAAGCTACGCACAATGTATCAATTTCGCGAGGCCATCGCTTCGGCAAGTAGAAGGCCGAACACCAAAACTGTGCAATGCTATTGATAACAGAAAGGAGCAGTTGAAGACGACCAGCGAACGACAAGAACCGTACTGACCAAGATTGCAACTTAGATCGAATTTTCTCCAAAAGCGGCTCATAGTCGGTAGCACTCATCCGTTTAGTAGTAAGAGGCAAACAAAGATATCACAGTGGTAAGGACTCAAAGACAAACTAATAGCGGCCAGCAAGTGCATCTATCAACTGCGATATAAGCCCCGTTGTATACACAGCCGACTTACCCAAGTTGATTCTTAGACCCGACATTGTAGCAAATGATTTGAAGATATCCACCATAGCATCAAAAGAACTTGCAGATCCATCCGTAAAAAACATTATGTCGTCTGCAAAGCACAAATGTGTGAGATTCACCCCGCGACATTTTGGATGGTATCCAAGAGCTCTCTACCGGCCAACTTTATCTAGTAAAGCAGAAAGAACATTCATAGCAACAACCAAAAGATAGGGAGAAAGTGCACAACCCTGGCGTAAGCCTCTTTTGCTATTAAAAAAACCCACCAATTCACCGTTGACTTGGACCGAAAAGGACGCAAAAGAGATATAGGTTAAGATCCACTTAATGAACATTTCAGGCAACCCCATCACCGTCAGTACCTTCATGAGAAAATCCTATTGAACGGAATCAAAAGCTTTTGCAATATCTATTTTCATAGCCGCTCTAGGTGAGGTTGAGTCTAAATGATAATCCTTAACCAATTCAGTAGTACGTAGAACATTCTCAAACAGTAGCCGATCTTGTACAAAGGCGGATTGGTTATGAGTAAAGAAAGGCGGGAGGATAACCTTGAGACGGTTAGCTAGAATCTTGGAGATGACTTTATACATCATATTACAACAAGCTATCGGCCGGTAGTCCTTGATCTCTATAGAATCCGTTCACTTAGGAACTAAAGCAAGAAAAGTAGCATTAACACCCTTTGGAAGAAAGCCATTTTGGAAGAAGCACTTGATAGTGATGAGAAAATCAGTGCCTACAATCGGCCAAGCAGATTGGAAGAACTCCTGTGTGTACCCGTCAGGACCCGGGGACTTGTTTGACGACATTAAAAACAAAGTTGCTTTGATTTCCTCATCGCAAACCGAACGAACCAGCTGGTCCTGTTGACCACGAGTGCAACGAAAGTTAAGAAGGCTACTTAATGTACCAATATATGTGCCGACATAATCAGATGGCATTTCTTGAAGAAATTGCTTGAACTAACCGGAGGCCTCCTCCTTGATATCTTCAAGATCAGTAACCAACCTCCCATCCGAGGTCCTAAGCATACGGATAGCATAATTTGGCACTCAATATTGGGCCGCTCAATGAAAAAACTTCGTATTTTGATCACTCTCGCGCAACCAATGTATAGGTGACTTTTTCTTATAAAAAGCTTCCTAAAGGGCCACCACATGATGCCATTGGCCAGAAGCTTCCTACTCAGCAATAAAAGTAGCCGGCGAGGTGTCTCGCACAGCCACCACCTGTTTTACACATAGCTCATCAAATGTATTTCGATATCGTTGAGGTAGGTTACCCAAGAATGATCTATTGAGATCTTTGATCTTGTGCTTTAACAGCTTCAGCTTCTTTGAGAAAAGGAAGATAGCTTGTCGCGATGAGTACAACGGATCCGTTCGATTCCAAAACTCCTCCATTAACGGTAATAATTCCGGCGAAGAGGCCATCGCATTATAGAACTTGAATAGCTTCCTGGCTACTGAAACCTGAGAAGAGATGCGAACACAACAGCAGGCGTGGTCGGAGACTCCACCCATTTCAAAACAAGCATAAGACGTGGGAAACTTTGACATCCATTCACTACTTACCAACACCCTACCAAGCTTTTTGCTAATAGGGCCTCCATCCTGATGATTCCACCATGTTAATTTCGAACCAACATAAGCAAGATCCACCAAAGAAAAAGCCGAGACCAGTCCCTGGAAATCACACATACCGGAGGACACACTTATCATACCAGAGTGCTCATCCAAGCCTAAAATTTCATTAAAATCACCTATGATCATCCATGTCTTGGACCGAAAGATAAGAGAGTTAAAATAACTCGTAACATCACTCCAAAGCTCCTTACGATCCGCTTCGAAGTTAGAAGCCTAAACAAACAAACAAAAGAACCCCGCTCCCAACAACGACATAGAAGCAGAGCAAGTGACTACTTGGGAAGACTTAAACATCAAAGTTAGACAAACATCATCTCTCCACATATCCTAAATCCTTCCAAGACGATGATCTTCATAATTATGCAGAAATGACCAGCCCGGAAAAGTTGAAAAAATCCTAGCTAATCTCGGCTCCTGTACACGTGTTTCCAGCAAAAAAACCAAAGGAAATAGAGGAAGAAAGAAGCAAATCCTTCAAAACATTGTGCTTACAGTGTTGGTTGAAACCATGCATATTCCAAGAGAAAAAGACATTAGTTCTTTTCATGAGAGCCTCTCCTACCTCTTGTAGACGAGACAACATCTCGCACAGTGATAGTAGTTGGCTCCTCGAGATACCGGTTGATACCTTTTGTAGATCACGAAGGTAGAAGCCGTAGCGGATGCTCAACTGGCTTGAGATATTGCGGATCACCAGACCCCGAAGCAACCAAACCTTTTCCCTTCTCATCGCCACAATCAGCTAAGTTAGTCGAAACCCCACTCTCCTCCTCTTGACCCTCATTATGCCCCTCCAAAACCGAGAACCGAGAAGGAGAGATAGGAACAGAGTCATCGTGAGTTACCTCATTTCGCAAAGTAACAGACTGAGACCTTTTCACAGACCTTTTAGATAGGAACAGAGATATGATCAGCCAAATGTGGCACAACCTTCGAGGCAACCACAATCTCCCCTTCCTCAATAGTAGTTTCCGCATCCTTAGTAGCAGAACACACAGATTCTGAGTCTTGAGTAGTATTCTCAATAATAGGAGCCTCAACAACCTGTTCGATATTCCCATCAACCGTATCAAGAGCTATATTC
Source organism: Anastatica hierochuntica (assembly GCA_900406275.1). Lineage (NCBI taxonomy): Eukaryota > Viridiplantae > Streptophyta > Magnoliopsida > Brassicales > Brassicaceae > Anastatica > Anastatica hierochuntica. Next base: position 25,902 of record OVAN01003975.1, read on the forward strand.
TCATTAGCAGGAGCCTCAACACACCCTTGCCCTAACTCTGTATCGAGAAGCTCACCTTGGAGCTGAACTGTGGCATGACCTTGATCTCTTTCTCTAGCAACAACTCATTTGGTGTCATTTTGTCCCTATTTCTGGCAAACCACACACCTTGGCGATAACCAAGGATAAGTCACTTCAAGCTCTGCTGAGAAGCCACTCTTAGACTTGAGCAGAATCTTTTTTGGCAATTCCTTCGTCAAATCTGCCTCAACAAATACCCGAGCTTTTTCCAAATCCAGACATGACTCTATGTTTGGATGTAGCTTTTTTGGATCTCCGACTGCACTTGCCACAAAACCCGAGCTTTTTTACGAAAAAAGTCTGTGTGGAACCTTCTTGAAATCAACCCACATTGGTATCGAAGATAGAATCGGCGGCATCTCCATTATCATGGGATTCCACTCTGACACCACCATAGGAACATCGGCAATGTTCCACATCCCTTGGCAAAGTACTCTATTCCGACATGTTTTTTCCTAAATTCTGAATTTAACTATAGATGCATCCACAACGTGAGCATCAATCCAAATCGACTTATCTGCCAATCATGATCACATGCATCTTAGCAATGTGCGGAGCCTTATCCTAGAATCTCCCAATAACAAAGGTCTTCTAAAGATGATTATCATCATCGGGAATCTCATCATCAATAAGAGAGGATCCCTCGGAGATAGAAACAAATAGAGTGTGCCATTTAAGAGAACTAGCCGTGGAGCCAGCAACAGCAGCCTAGGAGGGCCTTGTTTGAGGTTGAGACACAGCCAGCAGAGGCGGGTCTGTGATCGGAGGGCCATCATTACCTGTAACAGAGGCAGCCATAGCCACCGTGGTGAGGAAGCAACAACTAGGGTAGGAGGGCGATTTTCGTGAGAGCGGCTGCTAGGTTTTTTTTTTTATTTGACTCGTCAACTTGTTGCTAAAATTTCTATTTTTGCAAGATTAACTTTTCATAACTTTGCAATCTTAAAACCCTAACACTTTAGATTACCTCTTTTTAGATCTCTAATCAAGATCAAAACTTTGTAATACTTTTGATTATTTCTATTTAAGTTTTTGTGTATTTCGTTTCTTGAAGCTCTTTTCTTTCTTTCTTTGATACTAAGATTATGGGAGTTCAAAGATCCAATCTTTGTCTTTGGATTTTCATGGGTCTTAACGAGTAAATCTCTTTAGAATCTTAAGATGTAGTAGGCTAGGTTTATATTTAGAATTGTAATGGATATTGTTGCGCGGTTGTTTAAAGGAAACAAAAGGCAACGAAGCTTTAAAAT
>OVAN01003976.1:261-27211 GCA_900406275.1 Anastatica hierochuntica
TGGGTTGTTGGCCATCAACCCAAGGTTGCTGGCCATCGACCAGATGGTCGATGAGAGCTCCCTTGGGCAGTTTTGATGGCCTTTTGCTCCTCTTTGGCATCTTGTTTGATCCCATCTTCTCCCAATGCTTCTAGCCTCTCTTCTCCGTGATTTCTAAGCTCCAATCCCACTTTGAATCCATGCCTAGAGTCTCCATAGATCCATCCAAGTTGCACCTACAAAATGCAAAGAAAATGCAATGAAAATGCAAGATATGCCTAAACTAGACTCTAGACTCAATCTAATGCATTCTATGACTAAAATGCCATATATACAACCTAAAAGTGGATGAAACTAAGCTAAAAATGATCCTAATTATGCATGAAAATATATACACATCACTCATTGATTTGGGTGTTCTCTTGACCTGTGTCCCCTGCCTTGGCATTTCGAACAGATAATATCATGAGTTCTTGATGTGTTAACGAACTTTCCTTGCTTTAGTCTAGTTCTTGCAGCTGCTTTAGGGGCAGGGTTTCAAGAGCCGTGAGTTTATTCCTACAGCTTTCCTTTGTCGAAAGTATTAACATGCTGTTGAATCAAAGTCTGAGCATATTTGCTCTGGTTAGTTGTTTCTATTTTGCGTTTGATTTGCTGCTCTATCGTAGCTAGATAAACAAGCTCTTGGAGATCATGATTGGGCTGCCTTTCCACCTTTTCTAGTAACTCTATCTTGTAGACCATCTAGAAATTGCGTCATAAGAATCTTTTCTGAATCTTCTATTTCTAGCATGTTCCTTAGCTGTTCAAACTCTTTGAAGAATTCTACAATTAGTTTGTTTTCCAAGATCAACTTGTGAAATTTCTTTTGTAAATATCTATATATGGAAATAGGGTGGTACATACCTCTTTCTTAGGTTGGATTTCATGGCTGCCCATTCTCTATAAGCTAAGCAATGGGATTTTTTTTTTTTATCATTGTAGTTGTAATAATCAAAATTAATCTCCATTTTTCATTTCCATTCAAGATAAGCTTATGGACTTCATTTCACTGTAAAAGTACGAGTTGTAAGCTTAATATCCATTTTACCATGCCTCTGGTTATCCTCCCCTCTAACCTTTGCTTTATGTGAAGGATCTTTTGGTCTCTGGTTTTTCAATGAGTCTAATGGATTGTGAAGCTCATTATCAAGACCATGCATTTGGTCTCCTTCTTGGTTAGCCTTGAGGGTTGGGAATGTTTCTCATTGCTCTCTCCTTTGTGGTTGCTCCAAGCATGTCATCCTATCTCCAATGGTTTAGAATTATGTCCGAATGTTGACTAGAATCAGAGCTAAAGCAATAACAATATCAACATTTCCTCCCATGATGGTTGGTGGTTGTAAGGTCTTAGCTTAGAAAAAATAACTCAAATAAGTCAAAGCAACATGGTTACCAAATAAGAATTTTGAATTTGTTATAACTAGCACGAGTATAACCAAAACAATTAAAAATTAAGTGAAAAACAGAGTCAAATCCTTCCAATTCTCTACTGATATTGTGTAGTGTTAGTGAATTACTCTACGTCAAATTTGATAACTTGCAGAAGAAGAGCTTCAGAAAAATAGAAATAAACGGAATATTAACTTAAAAATTTCTTATTATGATTTTCTGATATTTTGAAGCAAATCAACACAATGAAAGTAAGACATATCGTTTATATCCAAGGGAACTAATTACGGGAGAAAAAATTATCTAGCAAAGCTAAACATGAAAGAACAACTTTTTTTGTGGAAGTGAAGTTTATATATAATCAATTAAAAATGAAAAGGGAAAAAGTAAGCAAACTAGTTACATAGATCATAAAAAAAAATTTGAATGGATTTTTAGCAGTAAACCTTAATGGTGATTGGCTCTTTGTGTATAATGAACTTTGGCATAAATCCATGATTTCTTGGAATTTTTTAATCAAGAAAAGTGACTTCACGTAGACAACATACACTTGTCTAGGATTAACCAAAATCTCAAACCAAATTAAGATACCTTTTTATTATGAGAAATAAATAAAAATTTCACATTGATAGCAAAAGAAGGCAACAAATTTGGACTTGAAATTGGACCAAAACAATATCTATATTTTGAATTATTTTTAAAAAATAATAACATTACAGAGTGGGTAACCTACAAGTATTATAAATTTTAACATAGTACGTATTTATAAAAGTACTTTCTTTTCAAAGGCCAATCATGCATCATACTTTTATAGCACTTAGACATATTGGATAACAATTCTACTCCAAAAATCGGGCACTTGCTTTGTACCCACCCTTATTAAGCTATATGTTTGGTCACTCATTATCTCGAGAAACAACCTATAACATTTTGAAGAAGACAACATAAAGCATTTATAGAATATTAATTCATAACATGAAAACCCATATGGTTCAATTAGGTAATTAAGTGCAACTGAAATGATTTTAAATTGACAGTCATAAAATGGAGAAAATATAACCATCTCTTAGGTTAAATCGACAAAGCGTAACAATTTTGGATCTTTCCATTAATAAATAAATAAAAGAATAGTTTTCTTCACCAAAATCTTCTTCACTTCGCAACTAATGATTTCATGACTTCCCTTCTTATATATCCAAAGGAATCAAAACTAAAATCTCTAAATGCACAATTAAACTCTTTACAAAATAAACCCAAAATCCACCTCAAATGTCGTATGATATCTTCACAACTATCCAGTCTACACCATACCATACACCATGAAAACTCAATCTCTCTGCTTCTTCCATGAACCAAGCTTATCAAAATGTATTATGTAAGAATAACATAATACAAAAAGAAAACAATCTAGTAAAAAAAAACCACATATGCCATATACCTTAGAGAACCAAGCTTCACTACAAAGAAGTGAATAACAGTTCATGGTAAAGCATGCCAACCATCCAAACACTAAATTCCTAAACAAAATGTGACAAACCAAGAAAGATATATCATATGATGTAACATGACAATAAAGTTGATATATACATTCAAAGGATGATAATATAATTCAAATTTTTATAATGACAAACCAACTGCTTGAAAAGAAGAGAGTATGAAGAACTCGTTTTCCATCATACTAAAATCAAAAAATATCACATTAGACCAACTCATAGATTCCATTAATAAAAATAAATTAAAGAATAGTTTCTCTCCCTAAGAACTCCTCCACCTAGCAATTGATGATTTTATGACTTTCCCTCTTATATACCCACAATGAATCAAAACGTAATTCTCTGAAGAAACAGTTACACTCCTCAAATTCGTATGATACCTTCGCATCCAGTCAAATTTTCACCATGCCATACACCATGCAAACCCAACCTCTCTCCTTCTCCCATGGAAAATCACTTTTGAATCATCATCTCTGTTGTCGAACATGTATTGTGGAAGAACAACATAACACAAAAATAAACAATCTAGTGAAAAAAACACTTATGTCAGATATCACAAACACCTAAGCGTCACTGAAAAAGGGTCAATTGTAGTTTATGGTAGAACATGCCAACAATCTAATCTCTACATAAATTTCTCAAAAAATTGGTGAACCAAGAAAAATAGTCCATGCGACAAAGTATGACAATGAAATCTAACTAGACATTCATAGAATGAGAATATAATTCGGAATTTCATAATGGCGACTTCAACTGTTGAAGAATAAGATATGAAAAAGGATGGAACAAACATCTAAGAAGATAGAATAGAACCTCAAAGAGCTCATCATCTGTGTTACTGGAGTCAAAAATATCACATTGACCAACAAATGATAAATTCAATTTCATGATAAAACTCCATCAAAATGACTCGACAAAATTAAAAATGCATGCTTAGTTTACAAAACAATTACTCTACCTAAGAGTCATTTTTCCTATGGGTATAGACCACGATGATCTTTAAATTCTAAGATCGTCGCATAAAGTGGTGAATTTTTCTTGACCAATATCGATAATTAAGGATACGAACATATCCATAATGAATTTTTTAGATGCATGGAATCATTATCCATTTTATGTTAGAGAAAGTACCTTATGATTTTAAAAATATTTTACGATATATATTATTTCATAATCATTATGAAAATGATGTACCCATACTTAAAGATTCCACAAAGTTAACTTTTATAAAACGTGTTATATCACACTATTATCTAGTGAGTCATTTACATATCAGGAATCTTTCTCGTACTAGCTACACGAAAAGATACATTTATGGACTAAGAGGACCTTTCTTCAGAGTCAAGGTGATTTCAGGCAGAACATGTATGTATGCTACATATACTCGTGTATAATTAGTAGGTTTAATTGCAAGAGTTTTAATATCAGTTGTTGATTACTACAACGAGAGAAGTGAATGTGCACTTGTAATTACATGAGTGTAAAATGATAGCAACTGTCGATAATAAATTTGATATGACGGTTGGGATAAGAAATGCGGGTTAATATGTTTACCCAACAATTAATAGACTATTGGACGCACATGATAAGATAAAGAAGCAATATTCATCGTTATTTTGTCTTAGATAGTGCATTCCAGGGATCTTGTTTCTGAAATGTATGTTTGTCTAAGAAATCTACAGTTTAGTTTTTTTTTGGCAAGTTTATTATTTTTTAGTTTACTATCATAGTCGGGTGTTGGAAAAAATGCAGAGAAGTTTTTATAACAAAATATTGCATGGTGATGTGTGGAGAATGATAGTGTACGAAAGGTGTCGAGTGGAGCTTTTCCTAGACAAAAAACGTCTCTCGAGAGTAATTTTGTTGGAAGAAAGGTTTACATTGGCACAACTGCAAGAATGTGTTAGTAATGAGTTTGGAGTGAAAACATGCGGCGCGATGAGCATGTGTTTGAGTTATTGGCTTGTTAATGTGGAGGGTTTTGCAAAAAATACAAAGATACTAGCAGTTTTATAAATGAACAATGCCTATGTTGAAGTTTTTTTTATTGGGGCACAGGGAATGCAAAGAACAAATACCAAGTACACATAGGAGATGAAGCGGAAATGTAAAAGCACTAAGATGTTGACAAAGACGGGTACAAAACATCGGTAAGGAGTACGGAGAGGGTGTTTTAGCTTTATCTGAATGGTGAACCAACATAAATGATATACCAACTGCAAGGTCAAATAGTGTGACAAATATTATCGATTCCGAAAAATTACTCTCATTCAATGATTATAAGGTGGCAAAACAAATTAGCAGTGTTGGGAAAAGCGGATCAACATCAAAGAGTGTGTTCGATTAGGGAGTATACACTGAATATTAGATGATGAGCATTGTTATGATGATTTTCCAACATCTGATTTCGATAAAGATTTTTGGGAACCTTTATTTGAGGAAGTCTTTGGTTGGTCAAATGCAGTGGACTTAATGTGTGAAGATGAATATGATTCTGGGAATAGTGTATGCAGGTACGATACGGGTTGAAAGGATTAGTCGATGGTAGGGTTTGAAGGGGCCAACTACAAAGATGATGTCAATGCAAATTATGGATATCACACGGTTTTTGGACCTTTCAAAACAAGTTTAAATTTATAAACCTAGAACCAAAAGCTTACTAGACCACAAGAGAACGATGTTCCGTTGTAGTATTTGAGGTTATCGTCCAAGGAATTGAAGGCGGAAAGTTATACGCTAAACAAGAGAAAATGCACTCAAAACCTAAACATAGGGAATTCAAATCAAGTTGGGGTGTCACAAGTCTCAACCTAGTGCGACATGAAAAGAAGCAAGCAAAATGAAATTTGCAAGAATGGTTCACCCGATTGTAGGTGGTTTCTTTTAACAAGTAGTGCAAGACAATATGAAAAAGCAAGGTGGTAGCCGAACAATTTATGCATAAAAATCTTTTACTTCCTCTAATTTTCCCACCCAATGCTCCCTAAAAATCTAGACACAACCTTAAGGTGTTTCCCTTCAAAATACTAGAAACAATAAGATTTTTATTCCTTGAATATATTCTTTCTTTTCTCTTTCCTTAGACAACTTGAGATTCTTATACACATTTGCTTTCTAAGATTATAACCTTCTTTTTAAACTTCAAATACACACAATCTAATCACTTTTGATTCATTCTTTTCTTTTTAATCATAAGTGTAAACTCCCTACGAGTTTTCTTTAAATTCTAAGGTTAGAGCGTAATTCATTTTCTAATCTATAGTGTCTTATTTCTCACTTCTTTTTCGTTCTCGATTTTTTTTCTTATTTTCTCCCTTTTATTCACACTCAAACTAGGATCATATATGAAATTAAGAACATCTACTTACCAAACTGTACACTAATCAATCCCAAGATTTTAATGAACCAAACCACAAAAGATTTTCCCCTCCTAAGAATCTAGTTAACCTTAAAGTAAGGCTAACTCTAAGGAAGTACCATTTTCGTCGTTCAACTTCAGTTCACTCGGGATTTTTCCCGTGTGTGCACTTCCAAAAGAGATCTCACATTCGAAATAAAAGAAGGTTTGAAGGAAAAGATTATGGGTTTTCAAGGGTGTGGTCACTACTCTAAAGATGAGAGTAGCCACTTGAAAGGGTGGTAAAATCGGTTAAGAACATAGCTCAAGTGTTAGTGTTTTACCATGGTCAAGTATGACAAAGCCCATCAATTAAGTCCTTCTTAGATGAGTATTGGCTCAAGAGATAGTCTACTTCAAAATTCATAAAGATCTTCAAGTGGTAAATTCCAATCATGGATTTTCCGAAAACTCAAAGTGGTCTATGCAACATTGAACTTCAAATGAGGGCATTGAACATTGGAATATCTAACTATCTACAGGATAATCTCCTCATTGTTCTCTATGCAAATACAATCCTATATGAACTTAACAACCTAATTTCATGAAAATGAATGCAAATTACATGAAATGCTTTGAAAACAAGTTGAATATATTTTTCTTTCTTTTTTGAAAATTTTCAAATTTTTTGTTTTTCACAAAACATTGTTATTCACAATGTATATTCACAATGCATGACTCAAAGATAATTGAAAGAAAACATCAAAACTCAAAATATGCATTAGTACTAAGCTCTCCCCCAGACATAAACTTCACCGTCCTGGTGAATCCTAAACCGTGAAATTGACCTTTTAAAAACCGAAAATATAAATGAAAAGCATGAGATGATATAAATAATGGTTTGTAGTTGTACTTCTTTTGGACTCATATGTATGAGTGGCGGGTCGACGAAACAGATGAATCGGGGTTGGATCGGGTTGTGGACCTCCTTGGTCGTGATCATGATGTGTCGATGGGGTCCTTCCCGTCTCTTCTCCGGGATGGTTCTTGATATGAAGCTTTTGGCGGGTCAATGACAGCTCTTTTCTCACTTGGTTCTCAGATTGTCAAGGGTGGTTGAGCAATAGAGTGCTTTGGTCTTTGAAAATAGAAATTGGCCAAGTTATTGTCTTCAACTTCCTCCTCTCTTGAAGTAGCATACCATTATACTTCTCATTCTTCTTCACTCTTACCCAAATCCTGGTTAAGAAATTTCCTTGACTCTTGAGTGATTTTTCTTGTTTGTCTACTTTCCTTTCGAGGTATGTCTCATACTCACTCTTTTGATAATCTGTTGGTGGCTTTTCTTGTTGGTATTTAAAACCAAAGGGATTCACTTCTTCTTGTTGAGGTTGTTGCTCATCGGTATAGAAGTTGTAAAGTAGTGCCTCACTTGGGAGTTTGTGGCAGCTCACTTGTAGATATCGAGGGAGTTGGAATGAGAGACCTTTCGTCATTTGTAGCGGTTATTTTCTCTTGTAGTGGCAAGTAAAAAGCTTTTCTTTTCCTCTCCTCATTTATGAACAAATGGATGACTTGAGTCTAGATTGAACCATGATACCCATAAATAAATCCTTCTTTCAACGAGTGCTTCATGTCCATGTGTTCTTCTCCTTCCAATCTTCTAAACTCTCCAAAATTTACACCCAACCGAAGGAATAATGGTGTAAAAAATCCACCAATTCTTATCAATGGCTTCCTTGTCGATGTAAATTCGTCATTGTATTCAAGCATTTGGGCGATGAAGACATAGCCGTTATTCACATCATCCCCAAAATGATCGTTCATTATCCTTCTGCTTGGTCCTTTCATAACGGTTTTGACTCCTTGAAAGAGTAGTTTGAGCGCCAAAGTACTTACTAAGCTCGGTGAATTATGAGCTAGGAAAGTATTCCCAAGTAACTCCAAGAGGTAACGAACCGTAGGATTCCACACCTTAGTGAGCTTAGCCGATCTTGGATCGTAAGGTCCAAAGGCTATTTTCTCCTAAAACAATCGGACCTCTACACTGTCTCCATAATGGAATCCTAGCTTGGTTGGAGAGAAACCATACACCTTTCATATTTCTTAATAAGAGATCTTGTAGGGCTCATTCTTGTTCTTGAAAGTGAGGTATATGGTGCTTTCATAATTGCTTCTTCCTTGTGTCAAACCCATCGTTTGGAGAAATTGGAGGGTTGGATGGGGATAAGTTGGATAGTTCGTCGATACGATGTTCCCCATATACATCTTCCTTATCAAGTATTGCACTTTATTTAGGATCTCCATGTCTCTTAGCACTTTCACATCCACCCATACGGTATTGGTAACCGCAACATTCTCTTGAAGATGCAAGTAGAGACTTGTCTCTTCCTCGTATCAACTAGAGTAGGTGACATTGCTTGGTTCTTTTGTTGCGATTTTTGGTTCCTACGAAAATTCATAGATTTCGTGTGCTTTTAAAAATTTTAAAGAACGCATGATATGATTTAAGAAGGATTTTGCTTTAATCCAAATCAAGCATATAAGCACAAGTCAATCAAGATTTAGATTTTTAGTAAGACCCTTAACCAAATCATTCAAGCCAAATGCTATTTAAATTGAATGCAAAAGAACCGAAATTTTTCTTCAAATTTCCCTAAAATGTTCAGCCATATTAAGTTATCCAAGACCTTAGCATTTTCAAATTCAAACAAGTAACCGAATTATGATTCATGCCATGAATGAGATGCTTATAAAATTACCAAGAGAAAATTCACATAAAACAATTAAAAGAACAATTCTAAATTTAGACAATTGTGCACTTAATATAATTTGTCTAAATTTATAGATAATGAAATAAACTCAAGGCATTTAACAATTATCAACCAATTAACCAAGCAACAAACAAACATAACAATGCATAGCAAATGAAATAAAAATATAAGGGTCTTTCTTTTTGACATATAAAATCGACATTCTCTTATAAAAGACAAGTCTAGAAAAATTCACAAACTCCTTGATTCTTTATGAATACCAAGCATATGCATCATCAATTCCCTTAGGAACCATCTAAATCAATTTTCCCAAAATTTTCTCTAGAACACTATTCATCATGAAGAACAATTCTTACATCAAGCTCATTTAGTTGTTTTTAGAAAGTTCCAATGTGTAAAAACTTAACAGTTATGCTCAATCTACTAAGATAAGCCACAAACATCATTTTAACTACCCTTTAGTAGCATGATTGAAATTTCTTCCAAAAAGAGAGGAAGTATTTGAATGCATACCTTGATTTCCTTGATGCAGGAGAGATTGTGGAGTGTAGAGAGCTCATAGAGATGTTAGAAATAAGAGTTAGCTTACAAGTTTTCTCAAATCTTCTCCTAAAATTCAAAAAAAAAATTTCTTCTTTTGATAATGAAGTGCTCGAAACTCAAGCTTAAAGAGAAGAGAGAGATAGCTTTTTTTAATTCACATGTACAAAATAAAGTAGAATTTTAGTGTTCTTTAAAAATTGCAAATTGGTCCATAAAGAGTTTATCCTTAACCAAATTGAAAAATTAATCTTAAAACAACCTTAGATTCAAAATTAAATATGGTCGGAAAACTAGCTTAGTTTTTGAATAGACTGAGACAAAATGTTTATAACTAAATCGAAAGCATAAAGATTTCTTAAAACAAGTTTTTTGCAAAATCACACTTGAAACTGTTTTAAATTGGTGATATGCATATGTAGTTACTTTATTTTAGAGAACATACTTTAGCCTTCGAATGGTTCTCCTTTGATACCTAAGCTTGAGCAAAAGAATGACTATGAAACAAGATTGTCTCAAGACATACTCATTATTCATCTTTGATTGAAAAACTAAAATTTAAAGCATTGAAAATTAAAAGATAATATTTTCAAAAGGATATCCTTGACATTGCCTCTAAAGTGCGCTTGTTTAAGGGCTTTAGTTTGACCTTTCTTCTTCTTTCTCAAAAGTTGTAATCACGGACCACTTCCGCGTAGCATGGTCCATTCACCGTCTTCTTCATAGCCCACTACTTGATCTTGAAATTTTCTTTTACTCTTTTCTCCTTGTAAAAGTTGGGGTTGTAGCTAGCCTTGTAGTTGTAAGGTGGGATTGTTTGAGCTTCTTCTTTTCCGTAGAATCAACTCTGAACTTTATCCTTCCAAAAATTGTCATAGGCTTTTTTCTCTTAAGATTTACCCTTTGGTTTAGCTTCTTTTTGATACATCGTACCACAATACCCAATATTCTTATCAAGATAGAAATGTCTTCTTCACTCATATCCATCTCACTAGGCATGTCCCTAGGAATTTTTGGTTCTTGAAGCTTTCTTCCTTTATAGCTTTCTTAGTGCTATCATCACTAGTCTTTTCTTCAAAAAGGCTCTTTCTTCTTCTCATCAAAACCGAAAACTCCTTCAAGAGGAGGAGTGTCTTTCTTCTGAAGCTCCTTTCCATTGGGAGCATTAGGTACATCGAAATCTAAGTGAGATTTGGCATGACCTTTCTTTTCAAGAGAGTCTCCATGCAATTCAAGTCACCATTCATCGACAAATTCTTCACCAATAGGATTCAATAAGAGATTTTAAAAATCATTAATGATTTCTTCTTCTTTTTCAAAAGTAACGACAATACCTTCCCACGGTTTAGGGTCATTATTGATTTCTTCGAAGAGGGCATTGCAATATAGTCTTTTCTTGATCCTCCTTTCTCCTTCACCATGGCCATACCCATTTGGTTGGTAATTACTTGTTGCAGTTGTGAATCTATGGCCTTACTATGAGAAGCTAGAACATCATGTTTGATGTTCATGTCTCGGTGCATAGCTTTCATCTTCGTATTCATCTCCCTAAATCTCTTGTTGAGATCGGCTTTCGTTTCACTTTGCCCTCAAAGTAACTTATTGAGAATTGCATGATCCTCTTCTTCTTTGTAAGAGCCAACTTGTTATTAAGGCTTTTGGTAGTAGCCTTGCTTTGGTTGAAACTTTTGTTGGTTAGTCTTGGGGGGAGGGGGTAGACTTGATCTTATGGGTTCTCCACAATGGTGCTTCTATAGAACAAATTGTTGTTGTAAGGTTTGTATCCTTAGTTGAAAGGATTTTGGTAGTAGCATCCTCGGATGTAGTTTACTTCTTCTGGCATTTCAATCCATTTTCCACCTTCACAATCGGCATCAACAAAGTGAACTCCTCTCCTTGATTTCGAAGTTGTTTTTGCGGATTGGTGGAGTCTTAACCCTAATCTTTGACCATTAGTAAATGGTTCGTCACACTCACCAATTCGAGCTTCCCCTCTTGGTGGATGAATTGTAGGTATTGCGTGGTTTCCATTTCCACCAATCGCTCCTTGAGGTTGTATTTCTCTAGCTCTTCTTTGTCTTGAGTTATCCCTATCGATGTGAGCAGGATCAATATCAAGAAGCCTTGTATTTGGTTCACTTCGAGATCTTGTTATCATGTACTTACACAAATCAAAGAAAATCAATAAAATAGACTTAGATCGTGGATAAAAAATAAAACCTAGTCCTCTGATTCTTACAAATATCTTTGAAGTTTCTGGCAATATCCTAATTCCTTGCACAACGACGCTAAAACTTGATAAAGCGGTTTTTGAACCTCTCGAAACAAGTTTAAATTTATAAACCTAGAGACAAAACCTAACTAGACCGCAAGAGAATTGTGTTCGGTTGTAGTATTTGAGGTTATCATCCAAGGAATTGAAGGCGAAAAGCTAGATGCGAAACAAGAGAGAATGCACTGAAAACCTAAGTCTAGGGAATTCAAATCAATTTAGAGTGTCACAAGTCTCAACTCAATACAACATGAAAATAAGCAGGCATAATGAAGTTTGTATAAATAAAGACTTAAATAAATCAAGCAATAAGTAAACGTAAAAAAGATACAAACTTTAACTCTTAAACTTAATAAAAGACGGATCTTTAGTTATTGTTATCAGTTTGGGCTCAATCTATAATCGTAATGAACTTAATCAAGGCTTTATTATATAGTTAAAGTTATTCATAGGCCAAGGATCCCCTCATTATCGATCAACCCACTCTTGTAATGAAGATCTATTCACCCATGCACATTACAATACGTAATTCTCGCTTCTTGCCTATCTAAACATGTAAGTTATAGTAATCTAAAAGTCTTTTCAGCCATTTAACACCTATGGACATCTACTCTCGTGAGTCAAGATGAAAAACATAGACTTTGTTCTCACAAGCATTTCACCGAACATTTTCAAGGCGTCAATGAGCAAGCAATATCCTCTCTGCTTCCTTGGTGGAGAAACTTCTTCTTCGACCATTATCATCCTCCAAACCCTCTTCGGAAGCCCCTTTGGTCAGCAATCCTGCCACTGGTCAAACAAACCTATTATGTTTGGTTTATGCTAATGACAAGTGTTTTTGTTGGATCTGCAGCGCTGCCGGTTCTCTCTCAGACCACCATCCCCTGTCCCCGGCGCCGATCAAAGAAGAAGCACAACCAAGCTCTGAAATGGGCTTAATTTTGAGATTCCTATTGGTTGGGCATGATGCATTGGGCCTCTTTTCCTTCTACATGGGGAAGGCAAACCCAATCTTATAAAATTTAGTAATTGGGTTTTGTATATTTTATATTATTTTCTCCATATCAGAGAAGTTTGGTCCACTTATAAAAATTCTATTTATTAGATTCATAATTGGAGTTTTAATCAAACCGTCGTTGTTTATCTTAATCGATTAGCCGATAATGATCTTGATAAATCTCGATATGAGTTTAATAGGCCAAAAAAAAGAATGTTCATCTTTGAAGTATTTATGTATATATCCTCCCTAATGGAGCATAGCAATTCAAGGATAAGATATATAAATCTATTAATATCCTTTATCTCAGACCGTATTTTCAAGAGCATAAATGCCAAGGAAATATTCTTCCTAGATGGTCATATCATCTTACTATCCAAAATTAACCATAGGGGGTATCTCTTTCACCAGATGATTTTTCTTCCCGAGATTATTTCCCTTATCTTATATGTCTTTTAGAGTCATACTCATTATTGGATTCTTCATAGGTATGGCAAGAACAATGAAGGTAAAAGATTTTGGGCCGCGAGAGTTACATCTCGTCCTGCTCGTGACCATCCTTTCCAGGGACTTAGTGTTTCGACACTTTCGGTGCAACCATGGAGTTTCAAAACCACAAAAACCTTTGAGTTTCTAATGTGGCAATGGTGTTCATTTTATTTGGCAATGAGTCAGCAATCACTTTTCTTTACCCGAGATGGAGCAGTTATCTATCCTAACTTCAAATCGCTTACCTTTGTTGTATTTGTATTTTCTCTTGCCTCTTGTCTTACCTATAAATCAAGTGCTTGCTTTGTTTTTTTCGCTCTTGTTAGACCCACAGGTCTCATTGGATTCTCCCTAGTGGAGATTTCCGTTCCACTTTCCTAATGAAGAAGGGTATCGATGTTAAAAAAAAACAAAATCTAGTAGGAATATATCCAAAAACCTAGCATATTATCCATTACAATCCTAGATCTAACCTAGCCTACTACATCTCAAGATCTAAAAGAATCAACTCACTAAGATTCATGAAAATCCAAAGACAAAATTTTGGTCTTTGAGCTTATATTATCTTAGATTTAAATACAAAAAGAAGTAGAAGAAGTAGATAAGAGAAACAAAGTTCAATATAAAAGATCCAAAGGTTGTCAAGGTTTGATCTTATGGAGATCTAAAACCCTTTAAAGTGATTACAAGAGATGAAATATTGCAAAAGATATAAAAGATGTTCAAAGATATGTTCTTGATGGCTTAAAGGGACTATTTATGCAAGTGTAGATGAGAAAGCGTTGCCCTTGGAGCTCATAAGGTCGATTGCAGTGAGCTATTAACCTTATGCAACTCACTATCGACATGCTTGGTTGATAGAGGCCAGCACTAGGTAGGAGCTATGGTCATGCTTGTTGTTATGGTCTTATGCATGCCACTATCTACCTAGATGGTCGATAGCAGCAAGCATAAGCTTTCTTTTGCCTACTCTTTGCTCCTTTGCTAGATTTTTTGCTTCAAATTTACCCACTAGTATTTTGCTCCTTTTTATTCTTGACTCTTGATCTTGATTTCATCTAGAATCCATCCATTAGGCCTTCCATTGAGCTTCTCCAAAGGTGTACCTAAATGCAACAAGATGCATGCACATGCAAGAACGTCCTAAACTAGACTCAATTTCTTAAATGCATGAATTCTAGTGACTAAATGAATTATTTTCAACCTAAATGTGATAAAAGTATGACCAAATTGAACCTAAAAATGCATGAAAATATATACACATCAAAGAACAAGGTCACATGGATGGTGTGGTAGTGCATAGTCCATTTGGAGTTGCCCGGTGGATGGTGGGGAAATGGGAATTCACATGGAACGAGACAAAATTTTATTGAATAAGACGATAAGGAGTTTTGCATACCTCCAATTTATGAAAATACCAAATATTAAATACCAGGTATTCCTGATTTTACACAACGGTAAATGAGGAGCAAGTTATTGTGGTGGGAAAGATGTTTGGATATCGAGCGGACCTCCAAAATAAACTTGCTATCTATGCAATGAAAAACATATTCCATTTCAACATTGCAGGACGAAGGTAAACTATGTGGTTTTTAATAGCATAAATAGAATGTGTGATTGGCGGGTGAAAACGCGTGAAATGAAAGATTGTGATTATTTTAAAATATAGAGGCTCGCTTGGTTCACACTTGTAGCATTTAAACGAGAAGCGGATTCTGTGAGAAGGTAACGTCATGTGTGGTAGCTCCCATATGAAAATTTAAATATGGGAATCCCATAAGTGGCTCGATAGCTATGAACCTCCGCCAACTCATGCGAGAAGACTTACATGTGCCAACATAATAGATTTAGTGTTGGAGAAAAATAAAGAAATCTATATCCGGCGTATGGGGCAAAGATGAAGATTCATTTTGAAGTATCATACGTATATGCGTTTGTTGAAGATTTCTAACTCGGGGACAATAATTGTGCTAAAAACTGCCATTTAGAGCATAATTTGTTGGATTTAAGATGTTACGGCGAGTATGGTAGTAGATAGTACACATTTTAGTGGGTGTTACAGGAGTGTGTTGTTGATCTCTAGTGGTTAAGATGAAAATTTGCAAGTCTTCCCATTGGCATATGTTGTTGTGTACAATAAGAACGACGAGTTTTGGACTTGGTTCTTGATGAATGTTGAAAAGATTGTTAGTGATGATCAAAACATCACAATTATATATGATAGATGTCATTCTATATACAATGTCAACAGTGAGGTATCGCCGTGACCGAACCATGCGACAGATGTTGTCCACTTGGAGAGTAATATCAAAACAAGATTTGAAAACCAGAGAGTTTGCTAAGATTGTTGGGGAGGTGGCTTTTGCGTACAACATTGGAGAATTCAATGAATTGTTCAAGCAAGTTAGATGTGTAGCAATGAATTTTAAAAATATTTGGAGAAGGTTGGGTCCGGTATTGGGCTAGGTCATGCTTCAAGGGAAACTATTATAACCCAATGACAAGTAATATTTCCGACAATCTCAACAAGGCTATAAAAAAGGGTAGAACTTCTCTAATAGATGAAATGTTGAGATTCATTCAAGAATTGATGCCAAGGTGCTTTGCAGCAACAAGGAAGAAGTCTAAAAATCTTAGAGGAGACAATCTAATTGAATTAGAGAAGGTGATGATGAGTAATAAGCGTAATTTCATTGGGAGCACGATTAATAAAATATCGTCATGGAGTTTTAAAGTTGTGAGGGGATTTGGCAACACACCACATGTTCTCCAAGATTCTAAAAAATGCAATTACAGGAGGTATGATTTTCTCTTAATCTTGCATAGGTATTCTTTGATGGTTGTCGTAGTGTGAGGATATATTATTCCCTTTTGATCTCAACTATGTTCAAAATAACATCAAGGGTTATGACATATGACAGTGTGATTAATCATGCTATCCATGAAGGGAATGTTGTTGTACCAGAGAAATTGTGTGCTAAGGAGATTAGACCGCCTAAAACAAGAAGGCCACCAAGCATACAAATGAGGGATGAATAAGTTGGTGCATGTGTGTCTGTTGTGTGTGTTATTTGCTAAACTAGTGACATGTTATTTTCTGTTCATATGGTAACAAAATTTGTAGTATGAGTGGGCCTAATCAGTATGGACGGTGCCGTGCTATTGGACATAATCGTTTTATCTGGAAAATCCTATATGATATGTGAGTAAGATGAGATGGAATGTTTTTTGGTATAAAGGCATTGTTGATTAATGTTTTTTGAGGCAGTGTTAGTTTTTGTTGTAATTGCATGTACCCATAGTTACCGTATTAAGCCCAAGAGAGAATGAAAGAAATATATGATATTTACATTTTCCAGTCTAATCTATACATCACATATTTTTTGTTGAATTATAAACTCTATTTTTGTTTGCATTTAAAGGCAGCACCTCTATATCACATCTTATTTTGGTCGTCAAGATAGTTGTTATTTATATGTGTGTTCAAGGTGTTAAATAATGATGATGTGGAAGATAATATATATTATCATTAGTCCATTTGGATTTCTACAAAATGTCTATATGGGAAAACTGATGAACTTTTATTAATCAACAATGAATTTATCCATTTGGACTATTGTGGGGGAGGTTAACCCATCAATGTTTTGTTTCAATTTTTCGTGGAGGGTTTAGGCCAAAAGAGCACCCAAGAAAGCTGTAAGGGTGGTGGATTTTGGCGTTAGACAATGTGAATGTAATTGTAAAGTAGAAGGTTGACATGACAAAAACAGGTGTACTTGATATGCATATGGTTGAAATAGTGCGAAAGCATTTATTACGCTTTGAGAAGATTATGTAGATGCAGTAAATGCACCCTTGTTTCGGAGAAATAATTTGAAATATTTTGGATTAGCTGGATAAGTGAAGCTAACAAAATAACAAAATGAAGCGTAGGAAAAAATGTTAAAAAAACAATCTAGAGCATAAATTAAAGAAATATTGTTTGTCATAATTTTTCCATCGTAATTGTAATACAAGTGAAATGGACTTAACCTTAGGGTCAGAGCGTATTGACCATAAATCATCGTCCATAACGATCAGTCCACATAAAAAAGAAAAAAGAATGCATAATCCAATTGAAAGTATATGATACACAGATAAGGTTAGAGAAAGCAATGGCAGCTTAATTAATGACACAATGCATACTTAATAAGAGAGAGAAAGGATAATTAGGAGAAAATAAATCAACAAAGAGGACAAATATCTCGACACATGAAGAAGTGAACACATTCTTTACGACGTTTATTGTTGAACTCGCCGAACATTTCGTGTTCTCAGTAGCACTCAGGCACATCGTCGCAGTGGCAAATGTTGTTGTATATATTTTTCACATGGGATCTACTGTTTCAGTGTGATACATAAGTTAGTTAAAAAATGTTTGAACTTCTAAGAAACTTGTGGCTTGTTTGAACAGGTAGTACACAAAGTAATAGTCAAAACCAGCACAGAACAGAGCATGATGTAAGCCAATTTAGCAAGAGGGAAGAACTCTTTAATGTCATTGGGCATATAAATTGTTTCACTTAGTTCCTCGACTTTTTTAAATGATAATCGTATGCTTTTTGTGTATATTGCGAAGTGTTCCTAGCTTAGACACACTTTTGAAAGATACAACAGTACCTTGATTTTAGGTTTGTGTACAAAGCCAAATATGATGCTTGTCAAGACGGACTTTGTGAAGGGCTTCAATGCAGTTAACTGCGTTTTCCCCCTCGTCTGTCTTAAGAGCAGACTTTTCAGTGCAGAGACACCATTTTTGCCAAATTTGGCTTGCCATACAAGAGAGAACTGATGAAGGAAGAGATAATTTTTTTGCACAAAGGTTTGCCATTTCGGTAATCAGGAAAATGAGCTGGTCGCTTGTTGTGTGTGTTTTAAAAGGAATTGGTTACATGGCAGAAGTTATTTTGGTTAAAATAAGTGGTTGGGAAGCTTTATGCGGAAATTAATGGTGCAAACTCTGTAGGCAGGTTGCATCAATTTAAATGAGGTGTGGGGTGTAGAGTTACGGGTTAAAATTTGTTGAAAAATAGTAAAAGTAATTAAGTAGGAAGTGCTAATATTGAGAAAAAATATTTTCACGTTTTCTTGTAGGCGCTAAAAATATGTAATTAAATGAACAGGTCTATTTGGACTAGTCCACTGGTGTAGTGATGTATTGTGATTTTATGAGTTTTTATTTGAGTTTTAGACGAGAAAAGGTTTGTTTTAGTGTTTTTACAGAATTTAGGTTGCTTTGGAAAAGAATGGAGCAATTTGGATCAGAAATGGAAATTTTGAAATGCAGAATCATGTTGAAACAACATAAGTCTGGCATTATTTGTTAAACTTTCCACCGTTGGATCGAACTGACATTTTGACACAAGATAGCTACGCGAGTTAAATTTCATATGGAGGAGGTCTGAAGGAATTCAAACGGTGCGTTCAAAAGTTATAGTTGTTTTCTATAACACATGTCAAGCTAGCGACGAAAAGATGAACGCGAAGAAAATAAGTCACAAATTAATAGAAGGGCAAGGATCAACTAATCTTTGTCCACAAACCGACCAGAAAAGCTCCAACTCGACTTGGATATTTCTATAACACCCAAAAATCGTATTTTTAGGTTTATTGTGCTATTTTTAGATTGGAGAGCATATTTTGAGCTTTGTGAACCTAAGAGAGAGGAATTACAATCCGTACTCTATCGAGAAGAACTATGAACCTTTACTATTTGATTTTGTTTCAATACATCATGTCTTTCTCAAATTCATCTTGTGTTGTTCTGATCTCCATGAGTGAGTAGCTCATTCATTGGATTTAAGGTTCCCACATAGAGGTTTTTCATGAATAAGTGATTGTTAGGTTGTTAAATTGGAGAACTATCAATTGAACCTTCGTTTAACATTGTTCTTAATGCTGAAATTTTTCTGATCACCTAGTTTTTGATTTAGGTTGTTTCACACACCAAAAGTGTTCGATGAAATGTATGAACGAATGTTAAATGATCAAGTTGTCTTAGACCAACGGAAGTTGATATTTAAGCAATTTATTAATGATCAAAAATATTAGAATGAATGTTTAGGATCAAAACTCAACGGAAGTTAGTGTCTAGGATCCTAACACATAGTGAATTAGCGCTACGGAAGTAGGTTAGTTCTAGCTTAGTGATTTAAGTTCGAGTTGGTTCTTAAACGTTTCTCCAAAAAAAAATATGCATCATTGATGAAATGTATTCGCTAATAATACCATGTGTCCTGCGTTTTTCTTGATTGATTACAACCTGTTATTTTCTTTCATGTTTTTTGTTTGCTCGATCTTCTATTTAGTGTCTCTTACAACTCTTACCTTTTGCTTTAGCCCATGTTTGATTTATAGTCCCTGCATGTGATCATTGGTTTATGTGGATTTGATCTTGAATCACTACAACATACATATCTATACGCTTGCAGTAGTTTAATCAGATGAAAACCTGACCTATCAAATTTTATGGCGCCGTTGTCGGGAACCAATTGGTCATCCTAGGGAATTGGGTCGATTACGCGACTAAAACATTTTTTAAGTTTTATTTTGTTACTAATTTATTATTTAGTTTTATTTCTTTGCATATTTGATGGTCATGGATTATAATGATCGTCCTCGAAGAAAGGATGCAACAATTAGGGAATTACTAGCGTTGGAAGAAGAGGAGAAACGTAAGTGGAAGTCATATGTAGAGCCACAATTATATGAAATTGTGCTAACATCGTAACAAAGAGCGAGCTTGGATGAAGAAAACAAAGAAAATCCAACGATGAAGAGGAGTACCTAAGCAGTTATGATTCACTAGAATCTTCTTGCACATCGGGCAACACATGAAGGAAGAGATTTCACATTTGGTGATATACAGATGGCTCATGCAGTTGAAGAGGTAATATATCGGGTTCCACCATGCCAACTCAAAGATACATGCGACTCAACCTTTAAAATCCATGTTTGTGAAGATAGTCGCATACCTTGCATTGAAGATGTAGCTTGTAATTCGCATACTCCATTGCTCATCAATGATTGCTATGATTTGATATTTGAATCCCAAATGTTGGATGATCTAAAGGTAGAAACGATTACTAAGGATTACCATGAGCTGTTTTTGATATTCATTATCTATGTACTTTGAATGATCATGATCTTGAGTTTAACTTTTCTATGCATGAAAAATCTAGATCTTTTATTGGAAAATCTTACCTTGAAGATGTGCTTGATGTTATTAAGATCATGAATGAGATAAAGGATCCTACGGTTGATATAGAGTTTTCTAATGAAAATGTTGTGATGTACATGATTGATGGAGATGAATTTGATTATTTTTGTAATAAACTCGTTTATACCTGAAGTTGACTTTACTTTTCAATTGAATGCATTTGATTCTCATGAGCATCAAAAAATAAAAGACTATTTCAATATCTATTCTACACTGCTAGTGAGTTTCTTTGATGAGAATTGTGTTTGTTTGTTGTGGAAACCCATGTTTTTTTCACATATTGCATGTTGCCTTGATAGGAGAATGACTAAAGGTGCATTGGCTCAATCTTTTAACAATTGTCATTAATACATGTGTTCCAAGTCAGACTCGTGACTATAAACCAGCTTCAGTGGGAGGCAACCCATTGGTTAGTATTTCTTTCTTTTACTTAGGATTTTTGGTGTTATTCATTTTTTCGTTTTTTTGTGGGTTTTAGACTCTTGGATGCAGCAAGAAGGGAACGAGTAAATATTCATCCAGATCGACAAGGATCGACTGATCCTTGTCCATAGATCAGGTGATCCCTTTCCATAAAACGTGTGTGCAGTTTTCCAAGTAGGACAAGGATCGGTCAATCTTTGCCCAACGATCAGCCGCTCCTTGTCCGAAAGACGTCAGTAAGTCGCGATGTTTTGAGGTGAATCTTTTTTCTTTTCGTTTAATTTTATTTATCTTTTGACTACTCATCCCTTCTTATGATTTATTTTCACACCGAGACGGTATGAGATAAGTTTGGGGGAGACTGTTATACCATTTTCTGTTTCTTCTTGGATTCTTTTTCTTGAATCAGTCTTTTGAGTCTCTTAAGTATGTTTTATTGAGTCAAAAAAATTTGGGGATGAATTTCACTTGATGATTTCATGTCATTCTCAAATTCACCTTGTGTAGTTTTAATTTCCATGAGCAAGTCGTTCATTAGTTGTATTTAGGGTTCTCGCATAGGGGATTTCATGAATCAGTGATTGTTAAGTTGTTAGATTGGGGAATTACCAATTGAATATTCATTTAACATTGGCATGATCACCTAGTTTCTGATAATAGGTTGTTTCACGCACCAAAAGTGTTCGATAAAATGGTTGAACAAGTGTTAAATGACAAAATTGTCTTTGACCAACGGAAGTTGATGTTTAAGCTATTTGTGAACTAATCAAACTTGTTAGAATGAATGTTTAGGATTCAAAACTCAATGGAAGTTAGTTTCTAGGATCCTAACACATAGTGAATTAGCGTTACGGAAGTTGGTTAGTTATAGCTTAGTGATTTGAGTTTGAGATGGTTCTTAAATATTTACTCAACAAAAAAATCTACATCATTGATGAAATGAATCCCTGAGAATACCATGTACCCAGATTTTTTCTTGATTGATTACCACTCGTTGTTTACTTTCTTGCTTTTTGTTTGCTCGATTGTTGATTTAGTGTCTCCAACAACTTTTACTTTTCGCTTTAGCCCGTTTTTAATTCATAGTCTCTACATGTGATCATTGGTCTTTGTGGATTCGATCTCGAACCACTACAACGTACATATTTGTACGCTTACAGTAGTTTAATCGGGTGGAGACCTGACCTATTATATAGACTATGAATAATGTGGACAGAAGTTCATGTGATGAGGTCATCGAACAAATAGTTGATTCGAAACTCCATCAAGTGGCCCTTGGAAGCCGTTTGAAGCCACCAACGATATAAGTCCATTCAAAAAGAGATATAACACGAATCTATGAGACTTAAAGAGGAAGCTCAATTTTTCTAGAAACTTAACTCGTCAAAGCTTCAAAAGGAAGTTGATTCACCTTAAAAGCTACTCATAAAATGTTATTGATTTTCTAATTCAGATTAACCAAAAGGCACCCGATTTGGACATATGTGCATTCAAGGGAGGATTTCAACCAAATCAGAAGGAACCAGGTTGTAATGCCCGACCCTTTAAATCCCAAACCCGACCCGAACCGATGAACCGAACCCACCCTAACCGAACCTAACCCGTATCCCCCATCTGGCCCGACCGCTTCCTCTCGTAATCATAAACCTCGCGACAATCAAAACAAAAAACAAAAAAAAGAAAGAAAAGAAGCAAGAAAGAGAGACTACCCGAGAGAGACAGAGAGATGATGGTGATGATGATGATCGAAGACGGCACATGAGAAGGGAGAGGAGGAGGCGTCGCGGCAAAGAAGGGAGAAGTAGAGGAGGTAATCGAGAACCGAGAGGGAGAGGAGCGAGAAGGCATGGTGAAGTAGAGTGAGGGAGGAATCGTGGCGACTGAAGGTGGCAGAGAGAGAGAGAGAGAGTGACGATGTGGAGGCGGTGGCTCTGAGAAGCCACAGAGGGGTGGTCGGTAATTAACCTCAGGGGAAGAGAGAAGGAGATGGAGGGATCGGAGCGTCAGAAGAGCAGGAGGAAGGCATCAGAGCTAGAGAGGGAGACGACGGAGGGACGAATTCAAAAAAAGGAGGAACCAAGGAGGGAGAGGTGGAGGAGATCGTGAATGGTGGAGGTGACATGGAGAGGAAAGGACGCCGAGGAGAGGATGTGGTGGTCGGAGACACCATTGGAGGTGGAGGAGATGTCGTGGACGAGAACCGGAGAGACGTGGAGGCGTCGGAAGTGGGGGAAGAAGTGATTGCGGCGGAGATCATGGGTAACTTGCAAAGCAAGGTGGAGGAAGTTTAAGGGGACGAGGGTTTGGTTGACTTGCGGCGCATTTCAGAGGGGGAAGGGGAAGCTAGGGTTTCTGGTGGCTTGGGGAAGAAGAAAGCCACGGATCCAGAGGCGGAAAGTGATCAGGAAGTTAAAGAGACAAAATTTGTGTACTAAGAAATATCCGGAGCGAGATAAAAGACGAGGTGAAAGACCAGAAAACGGTGGTGACTTAAACGTCAAGAAAGAAGAAGAAGATGGATCGGAAGGCAAAAGGGAAAACGGAAACGGAGGTTCTGGTAAACGGTCCAAAGATGAGATAGTAGCTAGAGAGGAAGAGATGATGAGAGCAAAGAAGACACTGGTGGAGCGGGACACATGGCGAGAGACTACTCCCAAGATGGAAGTGGGAATGATCTACGTTGGAGTAGTCATTAGAGTAACAGGAACCTCTCGTACCGGAAAAGAAGTTCTGGTAGAGGCAGTTCAAGCCGAGGAACCGGAGGGAGCCCGGGAGTTGCAGGAGCAGGGTGCCAGTTCTGCGAGACCATACCAAGAGGGTTCCGAGACACGCCTGCGGGAGATGCATCCCTCAGTAAGAAATTACCGTTTTACCCTTAGTTTCCATTTTAAGACCTTTCCCAGAATAGTGGGTTTCTATTTTTGGAAAATTTCTATTTTAGGAAGGTTTCCTCTTTAGGCATGTTTCCTCTTCTAGCAAGTTTCCATTTATGGCATATTACCATAAATGGAAAGTTTCCACTTTTAGCAGGGTTCCAGAGAGGACTAACCGGGTTCCTGTTTCAGGGTCTACTGGCAGGAGAGGGATCTTTCGAGAAAGGAGATTGAGAATCTAGTCGGGGCAACAAAGATGGAAATTCCAGCGGACTAGAATCCAATTTCGAAAAAGGAGATGGAGGATCTTCCTGGGGTGGCAAGGATACTAGAGGAGCATCATCTAGCAAGGCTCAAGAGGCAGGAGTAGAGGTCATACACTTGGGAGACATTTCGACCATCAGGCCAAGGTGAGGAGGTTCCCGGTTTCGTCTTATTTGATGCTTGTTTAACTTGCTTGTTAGTCTAGGCTTAATTCGGCCAGTGTCAAGATATAAGTCTCGGCACGAAGAAAAACTATGTAATATGTAGTGTTAATGATATAAAGACTTACACGCCTAAGCGCGATGGAATGTTGGTTCGCTAAGTCGAGCCTAGGATAGAACCTGTATGAGAACGTAAGTCATAAAAATGGCTAGGGTTAATTTGGCATTGATTGAGAAATGCAAAAGATGATAGAAGGTCTAGATTAATCAATAATATGCATTCTCTGATGGATGGTCGCATATCCAGTTTACGGGTGTGATGCACCCCGCCCTAGGACTCAGGACCCCAGGGGAATCGAGAGGTGAGGAGTAGGATCTTCACTTTGGGCCAGGAGGAAGTAATCCGGAGAGGCAGGGTACTATCTGGCTAAGCCTTTCCGGGCAAGATGTTATGCTTGGCGAGGCAAGAGGCCTTTGGGTAGCCCTGTGGTGGTCCCCTGGTGATCGTGGATTGCCAAATCCCTGGCGAGGGTCCCCAGGAGGCCGATACCGGGAAGAAGTAAGGGCGAGGAGAGTGAAAGGGCGGTTGTCACGCAACCGGGCCTAGGCGACTTGGCCAAGATGACCAGCCCAACATATGGTTGAACCAGATTAGGTAACAGGGCTAATGTTGGTAGTGATATAGGCTGTGTGGGTGGTATATTTTTAGAGCATGCGTTTATGTGCCATGTGATTGTGATACGCACTAGGACCCAAAAGATTTTGGAAAGCTTTAAAGGAGAGTCTTAGTAAGTTAGGTGTTTTCCAAAAAGAAGATTTCAACTTGCTAAATATTTCTTGCCAAACACAATAGGTGCATTTTGTGGGGGGTTTAGGATCAGGTCTGGACTTTCGGGGTTAAGCAAGTATCGGGTGAGGCAAAGTCGAGTTTGTCCTCACTGAGTGGCTTGTTTAAAAAGTCACTCTTCCCTCTCTTTTTCCTTTTTTCTTTTTGGTGTTACCGCAGGTACAATTAGAAGCGAAAAATTAATGACCGGTTGGTGAAGTTTGCTCCAGTTTTGGTGGTACCACTTAGGACATCCTGGTTCCCTCGGGATAGGGATGTTACACAGGCTATGAACAAAATTTTTTTGTAATTTTGATCCATCAGAGTATTATAACAAATAGTTGTAAGATCAATAGCTATCCAGAGTTGAAATTTATGGTTTTTTAAACCGGAGGATCCTCGACTCGCCTCATTTGGACCTTTCGCATTCAAGGCGCAATATCTCTTTTCTTTTCATAATGATCTTATGTTCAAGACACTCCAAGTAACTAAATGGTTCCAAAACATGTCACGTACCTCCCCAAACTATCTAAATAGAGGAATTTCAAGCTTCCTCATTTGGCCAATAATCAAGCAATAAATGCCATATCAATAAATCATTTGTTTGATTGTTCATTTATATTGATTTTAATGTTTTGATTATTTTTTTCTATTTTTAAACTAACATGGTCGATCCTATAAAAACTCTTCTCATTTCATTGCAAAAGTCACAAATCATTTATAAAATAAACTTAAGAGTTTTTCTAAAAAAGTGTATATGTTTTTATCTTGGTTTGTCCTCTTATTTATCAAACTATTTAGCGTGGTTTTCTCTTTTCTTAGTGAGTTTAGAGACTTGTTTCTTTTAGTAAGTGGGATTCTCCCCAAGAAGTTAACAAGCTCACTCCTTCGCTAGGTTATATCACCTTCATAAGAATTATCCATCCCTACTTTCATCTACTTTCGCAACCTCAACTTGCAAACTCTTGATTATTCAGTGTTCATAAATATTGTGTGATTTAACTCTTATATCATTATGACATAATGTACAAAAAAACGTTCATCATCAGAAAGAAAGAAGACGTAAATTCTGATAAATCCATACTTTTAGAGGAAAGATATGTTGTGCATATATGTCTAGAGTAAATATCTTTATGAATTCATCAACCTTAGCATCAATGATTGGTGAGAAGTTGGACATCCCATTTGCATGCATCTTCATGAACTTGATCACCACAAGTCCACAATCTTCATTCAATTTGTTCTCGTGAGCTTCGATTTTACAGTGATAATAGAATGGCCCCAACCCATAAGACTATGATAGATGTGGTTTGCAAAAAATTTTGATGATGTAAGCATGCCCACTATTGGTGCAATGAATTTTTGAACCTTTACATCCGTCAAGTATCTCGATCATCCACATTTTAAAATTGATTACTAAACCAACCCAATGTTTATTGTTCCAGATCATTAGGACATAAATTTTATCTACATCTTCAAACCACTCAACTTGCTCGGAGCATATGTATTGATTAATGTTATCATTGTAGTAATTTGATTCTTGTTTAGCTGGACTGACGATACTTTCTTGATGGTGTTTTATTGCTCAAGACTTGGCAAAGTAAGCCCGCTCTGCAACAAGTGCCTTTGTATGGATGTCGTTAAAAAAAAGACATGAATACTCCCATATGATGCATTATGCATAACATAAGGTGAGGTAAACTGCAAGTGAATCAAAAATTTTGGTGAGTTTGTTGAACATACCTTAATGGAAACCTATTTCTTAGATTCGACTACGTCAAGTGTTGGAGTCAAAAATGGTCATCTCGAAATCAACGTCCAAGATCGCATCGC